>JAFFZH010014941.1:0-22579 GCA_018420115.1 Euura saliciscinereae | reverse complement strand
TTAAAGAATCGAAAGAGTTCAATTGAACTGAATATTAATCAAGATTTATTACAATTCAAATGATTAGAGGACACAAAATTATCGAGATTTGAGTTGAATTGACAAGAAACAGGAATAATTGATTCAGGATTTCAGATATAAATTTGATTTCGATCCCATTATCGAGTACATTTGAAAAAAAAATGAATTGAACGAACTGGGACAAATTAAATTGAATTCAAAAAATTGAGAGAGTTGAATTGAACTGAAATAACAAAGATTCATTAGAATTGAAATGATTAGGGGTCCCAAAATTATCTTGAATTGACAAAAAAAAGTGGGAAAAATTGACTAAAAAATTCAAACATCGATCTGATCATCGAATATAATTGAAAAACCAAAAATTGAATCAAACCAATCGACACAAATTGAGTTGAAATGTAGAGAAAGAAGAACTAATCCAAAGTGAAAAAAAAAAAAATTAATTTCAATGGAACTAATCAATTTGAATAAACAAAGAATGAATCAGATTATTCTAAAGTTTCGAAAAATTGAATTTGATGAGGAAAAAATGGAATTGAAATTGAAAAAAAATTGAGTCATCACCGAAAAATGATTGTGTCACCGATAGCCTCGAGTTATTCGATATTTCCGCATCGATTATGCCACTCTGCATGCATATACGTCTAATTATATCGAAACCCTGTTAGTATCGAGTAGCATAGGCAGCCTTCGATATCGGAGCAGCGCTAATTACCCCGAGGCTATTAATGGCATTGGAATAGCTGCGGTGCAATGTGGGTGTACGGCTGCTGAATATTCGCATGTGGGGTAAAACCGGCCTCGATTATAGAGCAGCACTGTACTACTGTGCCGGATGAAAGAAATTGGCTCTTTGATCAACCGCACATGCCAACCTTTTAATTTCCTACCATTTCGATCGTTAAGGTGACGAGGCTTTTTGATCGGATAAAAAGCACCCTCGCAGAACGTATGCTGGTTATGTCGTGGCTCGACGAAGAGACGAGGACCCAGGCGTTGCTCAAGCTCAGAGCTTTGGAAGGAAAGTTCCACGTCTGGCCAGGCTTTCACAACGACACGAGGATCGGGTCGGAAATGGCAGAGGTAATTCTTTTTATTTCCCACCATTTCATGATCGATAAAAAATCGTCCAATCGTATCAACGATTCTTCAGCCACTGTCGTGACGAAAATTTGTAATTTTGAATCATCGAGCAGAAAAATACGCTTCTGCTAGACGCCGCGCCGATTTCCGTCTGCGAAAAAGTCCGGGCAAAACGGGGACCGTGGACAAAAATCGGTACGACGAGGGGATTTTGATTTTTAATGGAAAATCAATGACTCGAATGGACGTTGAATCGAGATAAAAATTGAATCGAGGTTACAGAACCGCTGATTACAATTATTAATCCTGTTATTGCAATTTTCGTCATTATTGTCGTCATCCGAAACCGAAATATTCCTCGCGGGTTCGCAAAGAGCACCGAATTCCTTCGGTCAGATCCACCATCGGTTTCGAATGGAAGAGAAATTCAGTCGCCTGGAGTGCAAGCTGTGCGCCAGAGCTCCGCGTTTTACCCGATTTCGCAATTTTATGGACAAAAATACCCCAATCACACCGCGGCAGCGTGAAGCGGTGTTGATTCAGACGTCATTACGCAGCTCATCGACGATACTGTTGGGAAATAATAAAAATTCCGAAGCATTCTGCGTTCACTTTGCATTTCGGGTGCTCGAATCACCCCAACTTGTCACACCGAGCTTCCCCTTGGGCCAAAAATGTCTCTTGGCTCGCGAGTCCCGGACTATTTTGTCATTTTTTTGTTTCAAATGTACAGTTTTTTGACTCGAATCACGCCACGAAGTCGCTGGATAGATTGATAGATTTTGCCAACTTCTGCGGATTCACTGAATCACAGAATTTTATCCTCCTCAAATACCCTCCTGCAGGTTCCGCGTTTCGTTCCAAATAAGCTACATTCGTCATGGCAGTCGGCTCACGCTGAGACACTACGGGGATCGAATGATCGATCATCGATCATATTAGATATGAGTGATTGCCTGATATAATATAACATCCCCTCGCGTTTTCAGGTCAAGGTCGATCCGAAGGATTTTTTTTTCAACGTTGTTAGACGTTTCAAACAGATCAGGGCCGTCAAGGGAGACGCATTGAGGGGCAACATGACCACGAAGTGAGTAAAATCGAAAGTGAAATGAAGGAAGAATCGGAAAATAAAAATTGTACCCAAATTTCATTGAAACGTTTTCCATTTCAGATGGCCTCTTCCATTCGTGGTGAACGCCTTCTACGATTCTACAGTAAACGCGATCGGTAAATATCATCAATTATTAAAATTCATGATAAGTTACTTTGCACAAGATTTTAGGAATACTTTTCTCTTCAGTCAGTATGATAAAAAAAAAAATTCAACGAGAGAAATGAATAAAATTAGTATTCTCTCTTTAATTTTTGAAAAACACTAAAAAATGTCTTTCAAAATGACGAAAAAGTGAATTTCGATATCCAAAATCGGTTCTGCGGAAGCTCGAAGGGTTTCAGAGCACGAATAAATGACAGATTGGCTCTGTTCGACTACAAATGTTGTCACTGTCTTTATTTTCCCTTTTTTTTTGCAAACTCCACTTCCGGAACGTCCGGAAGCCACAATTTTTGCGATAAATTGTAATTTCTTATTTCAAAATGAAGCTTAAATCTTATAAATGAAGCTTAAATAAACACATGTCCTAAACTCGTGAGAAGAGTGCATTAAAGAGTCGAAAAAATGACTTTTTCCACTTTTTTTCACTCACCTCAATCATTTTGACTGACGATCTTCCGCCTCCTTCAGTGATTCCAACCGCCATGCTGACCGCCTGGCCGTGGGACGGTGGTCCAGCCTACATGGCCCACGCTACCCTAGGGGTGGTCATTGGCCACGAGGTTTTGCACGCCTTCGACGTCCACCACCGCGGTCAACAGCCGGAAGAGTGGCTCTGGCTGACGCCAGAATCGAGACGTCGATTGGAGGCGAGGATCGAGTGCGTGGCGAAGCTCTACGCGAAGAGTTTTTGGAAGAAGGTACAGTTCCTGGGGAACAGCGTCGACGTCGAGGTACGTGAGCCAGTGAATCTTCGATCATATCCTCTCATCCATCGTGGATTAATTGATTTTTTATTTTCGATCGACAGTTCGACTGGAACGTGACGAGGAATGAGAATATGGCAGACATTGGGGCCTTGCAGATATCCTATCAGGCATGGCAGAGTTTGACGAATGGCAAGGATCGTACGTTGCCTGGTCTTCAAACTCTTCGACCGAGTCAGTTGTTCTTCATTAGCGCTGCCCAGGTCAGTTTTATTCCAGGCCAGTCGGTTGATTTAACGTAATTTGACCATATTTTTCCGGTTGGTGTTTCTTCTGATGATGTTGTGTTGATTTCGATTGAATGGTTTTTCTTTTCTAGCCCTACTGCTCAAACGCCACAGCCGAGGACTACATACTTTCGGTCGAACTTGACGATCATACGCCTCACCCAGAGAGGTAAGTATCAATAATCGTCGTATTACGCGGCGTGTACGGTTGACGATTTTTTTATCAATGTGTTCCTATACACTGAGAGTACGCTCCAAATTTCAACTCAAAATATTGAAAATTGTAGAAGTTATGATTTTTTAGAGTTTTGTGCTGTAAAATCGAATAACTCCTACAATTCTGAATATTTTTGGACAAAATTTGGAGTCCGCTTTCAGTTCACCATCCCGAACAATGGATATTGTCAGATTTTTCATATCTTTCCTTTTTGCTGAATTAGAAGCATCGAACGAGGTCATATGACTCTTTTCGACCTGAGAGAGCCCTGCAACGATGCTATTGGCTTGTATCGAAGAAACTACAAGAAGTATTCAGTCATCGATTTTTTCCTTCATACATTTCAGTGCACTGAGAATACACAATAAATTTCAACTAAAAATATTGAAAATTGTAGAAGTTATGATTTTTCAGAGTTTTGTGCTGTAAAATCGAATAACTCCTACAATTCTGAATATTTTTGGACAAAATTTGGAGTCCGCTTTCAGTTCACCATCCCCAACAATGGATATTGTCAGATTTTTCATATCTTTCCTTTTTGCTGAATTAGAAGCATCAAACGAGGTCATATGACTCTTTTCGACCTGAGAGAACCCTGCAACGATGCTATTGGGCTTGTATCGAAGAAACTACAAGAAGTATTCAGTCATCGATTTTTTCCTTCATACATTTCAGTGCACTGAGAATACACAATGAATTTCAGCTCAAAATATGAAAAATTGTAAAAGTTATCAATTTTCAAAGTTTTCATACTCCAGAGTCGAATAACTCCTACAAATATCTTCGCAAGTCTCGAATTTATCACAATATCTATGAGATTCAATTATTTCCTTCTCATGTTTTATTTTTTAGAAATTCTGATCAGGATATAGAAAAAAAAATCGTCATCCATCTGCGATTGATTGATAAATTGCCTAATTCGTAATTCGATGATTTCAGAGTGAACGGGATCATGATGAACTCTCAGGCCTTTACCGAGGCCTTCCGATGCCCTGCCGGATCTAAAATGAATCCACCAAAAAAGTGCAGTACTTGGTGACACCTCAGATCGTTATAGTGGCCAGAGGTCATACGTCATTCCATCCCGCAGTCGATACACTGGTATAATTAACTTCTCATTGTCATTTTATAAGATATATAATTAATAATCGATAATCAATAATCAATAAAGTCATGAGTTTGATCAATGAATATATAATTATATTAGTCTATTTATTTTTCATTTGTTTCAGGAAAAAGTACCCAATAAAAAAAAAATTAAAAAAAAAAGTCAAGTTATTTTTATTTTTTTATTTTAGCCCGATCGAAATGATATTCAATTTTAGACTCGCGTGTATATGTATAACAAGAGATTATTAATAATTAATTATACCGAAGAGAAAAATTATAGACAAAGATTGAAGAAAAATAAAAAAAAATCGTATATTAAAATTATATATAACGACGAAAGCAATTGCCGAATGTGATACGTCCGTGCTGCTTGTTAGTGTTTTTCAAAGTTTAATGACACAATGAAAAAGAAGAAGAAGAAGAATAAGAAAAGGAAGAAGATATAAAATATTGTATAAGAGAGAAAATATGCTGTAACAATAAATGTAAATGAAAATTATACTGAATTTGGTCAAATTATGTAAAACAAAATTAAGATAACAAAAGAAAAAAAGATATGAAACACTGTTATTCAAAAAAAAAATTATGAATAAAATAAATTAGGAATGAAAAATTGAAAAAAAAAACAAAACAAAATAAAAATTAAAAAAAAAAAAATTATCTCGTTAAGTTTCATCAAATATTATAAATTATAAATTATTATATGACATAGCTATAAATATAATATATATAAATCACTCGATCTCTTTAAGCGTTACACACTAGTGAAATTAATTGTTAGTTATATATAGTAAAATAACCCTAAACTATAATTAGATCGCTAAAATATTGAGTTGCAGTTTTTTAATTGATTACAAAGTCCTTTTGAAAAAAACTAAACAAAAAAAAACTATCAACTACAATAGAAAGAATAATTAAACAAAAGAAGAAAAAAAAAAGAAAATTGTTGTCGACGTTACGTGTGATAAAAAGAAAAATAAAAAAAAAATAAATACTTGAAAAACAGAAAACACTAAAAAAGTACAGCGAGCATCGTTCAGAATATTTTGGACACTTAGAATTATCGGATTTTTGTTGTTGAACAAAAGAATAAAAAAAAGAAAATAATGACCGAAAATGTATTCTAGAATATATAGTTTGAGACAAAATTTGTTGTTGGGTTAAGCATACATATTATATTATAGTATATTAAAATATTATATATAGGCTGCAAGCCTGTTATTGCAGGCATGAATTTTAATTGACGCAAGAATCGCAAACTGTGATAATTCTTAATATGCAATATACGCTGCAATTATTAATGTAAATCGTTGTTCTACACAGTAGCATGTAAGGTATATACTATTTACTATTTCAAACAAAAAAAAAACAAAAAAACACGACATCAACTAAATTCAAGGGGATCGGTGAACAACTCCATAAAAAAAAAGCTCCGAAATCAATTTATATCTCACAATCAATCAAAGTCGATTAACAAGAAAACAAAAAAAGAATACTTGTAAAATTTCATTTTATTCGAAGATCAATCTTTTATTAATCTTTTTTTTTTTATCGTAGGAATCTGATAATGTGAAAGAATTATTTTATGGTCAATTATGAAGAAGAAAAAACCAATAATTATTATTATTTGAATACCTAAAGACAATTCTTTTCAGATTTATTCGAATCACCAGATTAAATTGAAACTTGACAACTTTTTTCTGAAAGAATTTGGATTTTTGTCCTGTCAATATAAGTTACACCGATTTTTTTCGTTTTATTTTAAACTTGATTGAATTCGAAAGAGAGGAAGGAAAAATCATTGGCATGATTAAAACAGAATAAAATCTGAAGATGATATATGAATTGAATTGAACTATTTAATCAGCAATTAACTTGCTTCGATAAGAAGAAGAATAAAAATTATTAAAAACAATATATACGAAATATGTAACTGTGTGTCTCGCATCTAGTCGAAGCGATTGTATATGATGCCAGTTCTTTAACTACGCATTGAATTGAGAGCATAAAAATTCCTAATTATTATATTAGACAAAAAAAAAAAGAAGAAGTAAACAATTACGCATAAGCAAATAAATGTATATCTATAAATATATATATATACCTATTTAAGCTGTAAAAGCGAATAAATATGATTTATATATGACCATTTTTTATCAAAATTATATTCTATGTTCTTCCCAATATGAAAAATTAAGATCTTAGTAGGCTGTGATCGACAAGATAATTGACGATGGATCGTAGATCTTGCCTTGTCACATGTCAGGATCAGCCTAACTTTCCTGATTTTTAATCAATCATCGATCGATCAATAACCGTGGTGACATTTTTATCCCCAGTTTTGAAGGTTTTTTTTTGTCGTATATTTTTTTAACATAACTACAAGGCAATAATGAATATCCTGAAAAATGGTTCATCGGATTCTGGCACGAGGTGCGGGACTCCTTTGAAATGAGTCCTGGGACTGATGACCTGCACGATGACCTAACATGTCACCGGGTGATCGATACCACATCTTCGTCCTCTGGATCACATTTCAGGTTCGAATATGCAGAATTGTGTCATTAGTTCGGAAAACAGATCATTTTTGACTATATTGGCGAGGATTTGGTCGATGATTCTTCAAAATTGGCAATTTTTTAAATCATTATTACAAAATCTTGTCTTCCTTCGTAATCATATTTCAGGTTTTCAGATTCTAAAAATAACATTCTAAATAAATTTCTCATTGTCAGATATTATTGCACCAATCCAGGCACAATACCGTCAATATTGAATATTGAAAATCGCGAAAATTAGGAACAATAATTAATTAGCTCAGGAAATTCGTTAATTATAGGGTCTCAAAACGACCATCAAATGGTACATAAAAATTATAGAAGAGAAAACAATACCAATTTTTTTTTTTTTTTTTATCAGTCAAGTTACCACGAAAAATCCTTTCAAAATTTGTCATTTCTCATGAGATAAAAACATCGAGTTTTCAATTTTGAATCACAATCCGAATAGCTGTTGTTCTCGCTGAGCCATACCGTGGCCATGTTAAATCCCTACATATCGGAATTTGAGTATTCCCCGGAATTCCATCCCTCGAGGAATCCGAGTTGCCCAAGACGTTGGTCTCGCGGTGCCTGGGAGGATCGTAGATCGCCCGAGGAGGGTAGCCCGGTCGGTCAAGAGCCGTCGATCGAGATCCGTGCGGTTTTGGCCCGTTGTCCAAAGTCGCCAGAGGAAATGTGAGTATGTATTCATTAGCGGGAATACAATAATGACACTTTTTTAAAGGAGAAAGAATCTTCTGCGAGTAAGAGAAAATTATCTGTAAAAAAACAAAAAACAAAAAAAACAGGTCTCGAATTCCCATGAGTGGAAATGCCTACAACATCACGGCTGGAAGGAGTCAAGATATTCTAGAATTTCACGGTTTCGACATAGACGAGCCTGCCCATCATTCGGAGGTCAGAAATTGCCGGAGAAAATTGATCGTCACGATGAAATTCAACAACGTCGGAAAGGTCGATCGAATTTAGTTCGGAATGAGCAGTTTTTATGAACCGGTTCAATAAACGATATTGACGAATAACAAAAACTCTGCAGACACGAACACAAGAGGAATTTGTCGTCGTTGATCACGTCCTGGACCCGGTTACGATGCAGAAAGCTCGTCTCCTCAATCCTTTCGTCTTCAAAGTCCGTCAGGAACAAGTGCTGCAGCTCTATGGACTGAAGTTCCAAAGCGTGAGACAAGTTTTATCAGTTTTCAACCTAGGCATTAAATTATCGAAGAACTCTACCCTGCCGAACAACGGTCACCTCGTTACGGTCGATAGACGAGATAGTTTCCATCCGTCGATCGCTTATCGACGTTAGGGAAAGCGTCGACCGTTCAGACTCCAAAAAACGATATTCTGTTCAACTGATATAGTAGAACTGTCTTTTTGAATCATTTTGAGCCCAATCTGGTACAAAAGGATTCAAAATTGACGAAATTGGAACGGTTTTAGTGAAACGTCGGGTCCTAATCCAGTGTAGAAATTGACCTTCGATCGGGGAAAACTGTCTAGGGCCCTGCTGGGCCTCCCAGAAACCCCAGGCTCCCCCCTGAGTTGGAAAAAAACGTGACGTTTCTGGTAGGACCCTAGAAGGGCCCTGGACAGTTTTCCCCATCCGAAAGTCAATTTATACGTGGAATATTAGGACACGACACGTTCTCACGTTTCACACGTTTTGGACGATAACTCTGAAACCACTGGACCAATTTCGCTGAAATTTGGTACAAAGAATCTAATTATCAGTCATTTCGGTCTGTACCAGGATCTTCGTAGTCGGAACTAGTTGGATACAAAAAAGTGTGCTTGAAAGCTCGCAAAACACGAAAAATTCTCCAAAATGATCCTATTTCGTAAAATATATTAAAGAACTGGAAGATCCTGGGTCTGGTCATAACTACCAATGATAAGAATCAGTGTGAAAAATGTAATTCCCATCGGACTCGTGCTTCTAGAGTTATACCCCGAAATGTGGAGCTTTTTGCATTTTGTTCCATTTCAAGCTGTTTAAACAGTGAGAACTTGTACGTTTCTAGTGTCCTTAATCGTTTCAAAAATCTGTCAGGTTGTGAACGCCGAGGCCAAGGAGGAAGTGATCAATAAAAAATCGTCAAATTACACCGGTTGCGACGATTCCCTGTCGAACCCCACCTGCGGACATATGATGTTCGACGGAAAGCCTGTTCCCTATAGTCAAGTACGTTTTCCTACGGAATTCCTCCACCCAATTTTTCTCTATACCAACGTTTCTCTCCGAAAAAAAACAGGGCTTCTGCTGCTCCTGCGATCCGGATGTCAACGCTGCCCGTCAGCCGTCTAAATCACCGACAAATCTTCCACTGGCAAGCTCGAAGATGATGCCAACTCGAAAAGAGAACCCTGGAGGCTTCAGAGAGTCGGTTTCAAAGCGGGAGAGGAGCCTGAAGTCCTCCGAACTTGAAGATAACCACGAAGAAACGGAGCTCAACGATCCTCCCGGGTTCAGAGCAGCATTTTTGGACCAAAGTCCGACCAGGGGAAAGATCGAGGCTTACATAGACGCTGTGGGAAAAGGCGACGTTCTAAACAACTTGAGAAAATCGCCGGGACCCCGGAAGGAAGAGTTGACCGCAGAATTGGTTAACCTAGAGCACGAATACGAGGCGTTGAAGGAATCACGTTCCATGGTCGAGAGAGAGGAAAGGAAGAGTAATCCGAAATGCAAGGACTTCAGAAAACTGGCCAGAAACCGTTTCAGCAATCTCGAACGCCTCGAAGTCACCCGCGACGTGAAAAATTCGGTAAAAGAAGACGGTAAACTGCACCCTGAAGATGTCTCGGAGCCCGGAACACCGGCGAGAGTCGAATCGCAAGACCGGTACGCCGACTGGGTGATAAAGTACGCGAAACTGAACGACAATCATTTGGCGAACTCGCAGATCGAAGAACCGTACGGTGCCGATACCGGCGCTGAAAAGCTCGACAAGTCCGACGATAGTCTCAGCCACATAGCGGAGAAAGTGATGAGGGAAGTCGAGGCAGCGGAAGCCGACGATCCCGTTCACCACGAAGAGGCTGCTCCTAATCACCCAGAACCCAGAGACAGGAGAAACTTCGAATCTGCAAACTCGACGGTGCGGAAGAATTCTGGAAAGAAGAGCGTCGAGCCCGCGACGATCGTTGAAGGAGCCGGGGACGTGGTCAAGGGCGATTTTATCTACCGGGATCGGACAGCCACGGTGATCGCCGACCACGATCATGATCCCGGAGGAAGCCATGGGGAATCTAGACGCAGGAACCTGAGGGAGTATCTGAGCTCCGAGAGGCCGAATGATCCCGTTGGCAACGATATCCTCGCCAATTATGACAGACTGGTCAGAGACCGATCGATGCGAGAGAAGTTTGAACGATTGGACAATTTGGTCAGGGACAGTCTGAGGTCGAGACGCAGGGCGTTTAGATCCGTCGCTTACGACGATCCCTTCCACCTAGGGAGGGACGAAAGACAGGAAAAGATCGATCAAGAGATAGATAAGGAGTTCGCAGAGATAACCGAAGCCCTCAACGAGGCTTCGGACCGGAGGAGAAACATAGATCATGACGGAAGAAGGAGTCGAAGTAGGATAACAAGAGGGAGGAAAGGAGGAAAGCACAAGCTGCTTCCCTCCGTCAGTACGGGCATCAAGCTTAAAATTCCGAAAAGGCTTGTAGAAGCACCTTTCGAGGCCATCAGGAATTCTTCAAGCGAGTGGACGGATGGACTCGAGGACTTTGACGCCATGCTGAAGAACATTTCTCACAACGAGGTGGAGGAATCTAGGAGAAAGAGGAATAGGACAATAAGAGGGAAGAAGGGCAGGGGAAGAAAACACAAACTGCCTTCCTCTCTCAGTGCGGGCATCAAGGTAAAAATTCCGAAGAAGCTGGTCGAAGAACCTTTGCGGGAAGCAGGAGAATCTAGAATCGCTAGAAGAAAGAGTCTGAGTAGGATAATAAGGGGAAGGAAGGGGAAAGGGGGGAAACACAAGCTGCTTCCCTCTTTCAGAGCGGGCATCAAGGTAAAAATTCCGAAGAAGCTTGTCGAAGCCCCTCTCGAAGAAGTGGGTGAGTCCAGAATCTCCAGACGAAATAACCGCGACAGGGTAACGAGGGGGAGGAAGGGAAAAGGGAAAGGAAAAAAACACAAGCTTCTTCCCTCTATTAGCACGGGCATCAAGGTAAAAATTCCGAAAAGGCTTGTCGAAGCCGTCAGGAGTTCGACGAGCGAATACGACGGGGCTCAAACCGACATAAACGAGATCGTTAAGCAGATAATAAAGAGCGATTACAAGGGTGGAAAGCGGCAGTTTTCCCCGAGCCGCGAGGGCATGATGGAAAACGATGAACTGCGCGATGGTAACATGCAAAAAAAGTGCCAGGACTCGCCGGTCACCCCGATCTTCAGCGACGAGGAAAGGTACGGGGCGACGTCACCCACACCCTCGACTACTCGGAAGCAACATAAGACCACCACTGCCAGACCCACCGTCACCCACACTCAGGCCGATACGGAAACCACTGTGGCTACTCAAGAGACGACCATCATCTTCAACAACGAAATTCATACGGTAGCCTCGAACACATCTTCGTTGACCCCTGTCCTTGACGTGAACCGAAGAGGAACTGCGGACCATATCAGCCACGGTGTCACCGAGTCGATGAAGCTCGACGAACCTCGGATGGACGCCGAGAAGCCGACTGACCACTCGATGATGCAGAGATCGTTGGTCGATCTCGAAGGAGTTGAGGCGACGACGTATCTGCAGTACGAGGATTTTGAGAGGCAAGCGGAGCTTTTGGAGATGGATAAGGAAAGGAATAGCAGCGGAAAGACGACTGGGAGGAAGGAGGACGATGCAGTCATACCAACGACTATCTACGATTTTGACAATACCAGAGAAAAAAGTGAGGGCCTTGCTAACGAATTGCCAACGACTTACGTGTACGGTCAGAGTTTCGAAGAGGATAATGTCACTGGGAGCAGAGAGACGACTGAAGTATCGAGGAGCTCGACTCAAGAGACCAAGGAAATAATGACGACGGTCGTTTTTGATAAATCTGAGGCCACTTCTGAGGCTTATCAGAGTCCGGAGACGCCAAAGAGCGTCGGTCAGTTGCTGAAGCTCAATCACACTGGGGAGTCGAGCATCATTTTGGTCAAGACCTACTCCGTGTCACGGAATCCTGGAGAGTTTTTGGACAATTATAAGTTTCCGGTCAATGTGAAGAAGGTTTTGTTGAAAAAGATCAACGATACTTCGGAACAGGAAGAGGAATCTCTGGCCCAGAAGGTGAACAGGCTCATAGCCGACCAGGAGCGTGCGGACGAACCGGACCTGGGGATACCCAACGACCAAAACCAGGACTCGAAACGTATGGGTACAAAGTCTGCCGTGATGATCGAGGAGCTTTCAGACACTCCGCTTCCCGACGATGACACGACCCATTTTTCTTGGGACGATGACGTGAACGCCACGAATTTCGGTTTCGTAATAGAACAGCCAATATTGGCTGGGAGTTACCAGGAGAAAGAAAACCGACTGCCCGACGTGGAATCCTTCTACGATTACGATCCGAGCTCCGATTCCGATGTGAAACAATCCTGTCTGAAGAAACGTGAGGTGAAAGACGTCAGGAGGAGCGACGACATCGACGATGACTTAGAGCCGCGATGTAGGGACGGTGGGGACTTCAAGTGGCAGGGAAAAATGGACCTTCTTAAGCTGAAGAAGCACCAAGACATGCTGAAGGAGTACCTGAACTGGAGCCCCGACGTTGACACGACGGTGATGAGGATATACTCGGTCTCCTCGACGATCGGTGCAGCGTCAACGACGAAGAAATCCTCGGAGAAGAAGGGCAGCGGGCGGGAGGAAGCGTCGACGATGAGTATAATGCTTGTGGAGGACGAAAGGCCCAAGCAGAACGAGGATGCTTCGGCCGAAGGCCAGCTGGACGATAAGCAGATCCTCGAAAAGCTGAGAAAAATCCCGGGCGATGATAATCTCATGATAATATCAGTGACGGAAAAGAACAAGTCGAACTTGACGGGTGCTGAGGTCAAGATTTTGGAACCGAAACGGCGCTCTACAGTGAAAAAACGAAGCGGAAGGTTCAAAGTGCGGAGCAAAAAAAGACAGAAGAGGAACGTCAGCTTCGGCAACGTCCGGAAGGGGAGGAACAGCAGACGATTGATGTCATTTCAACTGAACGAAGGCGAAGACAAGCGTTCCGAGGAAGACGCGGAAGGTCAAAGTTCTGATCCCTCGTTGAGTTCCGACAAGAAGGAGAAGAGGAACGAGCCTCCGACCGACGGGGGAAAAACGGCCATGGAAAAGCTGCACATCTCAGACGCTAACAAGTACGTCAAAATGATGGCCGAGAAGATCAGCAGACTCGGCAACATTGACGGAGCCGAACAAGACTTGGGAACTGAAAAACGGGCCAAAGTGGTCAATGACTCTCGAAAAGCAACTGCAAAGATTGAAAGTTCTTTGGATCGTGGAGGTGATGCTTCTCTCGTGGAGGATGATGAGTCGATGGTCGATTACGGTGAGGAAATCCCGTACGAAACTGGACTGTTGGGTGGGGGTTCGCAGGGCCAGTATCCCATGTTTGGGAAGCTCGGTAGCGATTTTGAGATCTCGATATCCGGGAAGGTCCACATCAACGGTGACCAGGCAAGCGGTCAACCGATGTCCATCAGCATCGATGGACTGAGCGTCGACAATGTGACTTCGAGTGGAGACAGAACGCACTCCAATGGTCCATTTCCTCCATTCTCAAATAGACCCGAGATTCAATTTTTTGGGAGGAGCAGAAACGGTTCAGACCTGGCCCGGAAACAAGATGACCGTGTCTTCTATGACGACGTGGATTTCAATGACAAACAACATTCATTCCGAGAGGCTGGACCCAGGGTGAGGATGAGTTCTGGCAGGTCGACTCCCCGCAAGACGTTCTACAACGTCGTGGTCAGGGCTCATCCTCGCTACGAGAAATGGCCGGTGGGCGATTCTGGGTCAGAGTACGTTGAAGATCTGGCCGAAAACGTGGATGAAAAAATTCCCGGAAGCTTGACGGAAGACGAGCCTGTCTTCGACTTCGCGAAGCTCGAACTTCGGGACGGTAAACATTCTCGAGCGGAACCGGTCAGAAGGTCGATAAAGAGCCCGAATCATCGTCGATTGAAGGAAAGAGACGCGTCCGGAAAGACTAAGAAGCTGACTAAACATCGGGTCTCCAAAAAATTGCGGTCTGACGAATATGGGCAGCCACGCAGAGCAGACGTCAAATTGGTTAAACTGATTCCCGTAGAGTTGGTAGAGTCAGAAGATCGGAGGAAGAGTCTGATGGACGGAAAGCCAAGCCGCTCAGTCGCTCTGAACAAGAATCTCGATTCCGATGAAGCGAGGCTCAACCCAGATCCCTCGAATTACATTTCGAAATTATCAGACTCCTGCTTCGCCGCCGAGCAGACAACCGTGGTATCGATCGAGCCTGAAGGTTTCTGGAGAAACTATGGACCAAAAAAAGGGCGACTGTCCACAGACGACGTTCTTCTACCTCGTGGGGGAGACACGGTGATCAAGGGAGTGGAGATTTCGTCACCGGGACAACCCCAGGAGGACCTCGAGGCCTCAGATTGCGATGAGGAAGACAAGCAGGATGCGAGGAAGCCAGTTGAACTGAAGAACCTCATGACGATGATGAACGTCTTCGAGAATGTGAAGGACGCTTTTCCGGAAAAGAAACCTGACCGAGATCCTAAGACTCTGGTGCAAGTTCAGAGCGTTCTGCTTCTTCCGGAACCAGAAAACGAAGAGGAGAATGCTGAGAAAGTTGTGGAAATTGGCGAGGGTGTCAAACACGAGGACAGAAATGGCGACGTTATTGTGTTCCAGGACGGATATCAGAGCCCCGGAAGCTCGACGTCAGGGGTTATTCCGGATAACGATAAAGACAAATCTTCAGTGGCAGTATCAGAGGCTGAGTCTCGACTGGAGGATTCTGAGAATTACAAAAGCACTGACGGTAAAAAGGAGCCGAAGACGGAGGACATCAAACGCAGTTTTATAAAGCTCGGGAGAAAAGCTTCTTCCGGTGAGCAATCGAGGTCAAAAATCACCGGAGAATTGAGAAAGAAAATCGAATCTCCTGTAGACTCTGAGAGAAGCCCTAGACAGGATCGTCAGGCACGTGTCAGCAAAATGGCTGATCATGGGATTCTCAAGGGTGCCGTTGAAAAACTGCCCGTGCCGTCGGTTGTGAACGGTGGAGAATTGAACCACAAGGAGAAGCGCAAGACGAAGGACGAGGGCTCGGGCGTGGCTAGGAGGCACAGGAGGAAGCGAAAGCACAGAAAAAAGAAGAAGAAGAAGAAGAAGCACAAGCACAAGCACAAGAACGTGGGCGAGAAGAAGAAGAAAAAGAAGTGGTGGCCCTTCAAGAGGAACCTTCTAGCCGTTACGGAGGACGAATTCGAGGATCGAGGAACGAAGAGGAGAAAAAAACGACAGATCAAAGCGGGGGGCACGCAGACTCGGGGGGGTCAGGACTGCATGGACAGACGACATCCGTCGCGCGTGGATGCCGCTAGATATCAAGAGTCTGCTCACTGTCTGAGATTCAGTGACTTGTGGTAGGTTTGGGTCTCTCATTGTCACGTTTTTTTTATTTTCTTTTTTTGGAATTAGAAAAAGGTCTCTGTTATATGGAAGTTAGAAAGGGGACGGGGTAGCTCATCTAGAAGGATTTGAAATACGTGCGTGGGGTTCATGCCACCCTCCTATAACTCACATCCTCGTGATCTCGTATTCGTTCCCATTGTTCGCCGAAGAAGAAACTCCGCCATAAGTCTTTTCCGGAGGTCGAAAACTTGAACCAGTTGGATATCTGGCACGTAAATGCTCGGTGGTCGTATCGCTCACTGTTTCAATCAATTTAGGAGACAAACTTCGCGTCTCTTCGACACGCATCAATGACACATTGGGAAAATTTTATGACAACTCAGTTTTATTAACCCACATTATTTTGAATTATTGACAGAGTTTAGGAGTCGAACAGATAAAAAAACTTCAAGTCGTTATATCATACTCCCGTAGGTACTCGGTATACAAACTCGAAAATCCGATAATGGAGCACACGGTGTACCTTCAACTCTTCGAAAAACATACTTTACCCGATGGCACCACGCACTGGGACGATCTCACCCAGGGCTCGATGGTCAGGTAAGTCGGAAAGCAGACGACATCCGAGGATTGTCGAGTTTCTTCGGTCAATTGAAAGTTTTCATGCGCGAAAAAGCTCCAGAGCTCAAATTACGGGGTGGCCCAGAACATTGGACCATCTTAAAGCGTTGATAAAATATGAACGCGTTGGCCGATTTTGGTAAACTTTTTTCCACTGCAAAGCAAAAGACCGAAGCTTCAATTTCGTTTTTGAAAAGTTGAAAAATCTCCATCGGTCGATGAGATACAGACTCTTGAAAAACTGTCCCTCTTTCCTGCTCGCCTCGTCGTTTTTTGAATCCATGTATCTCTGCGAAGAATGGAGATATTTCGATCCTCCAAAATCGGAATTGAAGCTTTATTCTTCTACTTTGAAGCGCATCAAAGTTTTTTTAAATCGCTCCACGCGTTCAGATTCTATCCACGTTTTAAGATGGTCCAATGTTTCACGGGCTAACCTATAGATCAAGCTTTCGAAGCAATAAGTGTTAGATAAAAAAAATTCTAAATCAAGATTAAATTTACAGACTAGGCAGTTTCGTGAGACACCAAAGGGACGGTGCACCGACGATATCGTTCACTTACAGCGGAGCAAAAACGGCCCCTCAAAAAGAGGCTAGAAACTTGGACCCGGTAAGAGATCGGTTGCTCGTTCCATCCCCGGTGGCACAGAAGAAGCTCGCTAAATACCCGGAAGTAAAAGGTTCTATTTTAATCTTATGACAGTGCAAATTGAATTCGAACTAACACTTAACGGTGTTCAAGAGTTAATCGTGCGAAATGCGGTATTTGCGTGACGCCATTCCATGCCGGTACGAGCTCCGGTTTTAGAGCTTATCGGAGCCCTGTAGCTACCAAGTGGATATCGATTTCGTTTCAAGTATCAGGATTTAAGACGCCCCGGTATAAGAGCTGACGATATTACCACTCGGGTACCGATAAACAGTGTATACATGCTCGCTGCAGGAAACTGTTCGACTGTTATTAAGGGCCTCACAGAGACCCGATCTTGTGACCTAGATTTCGAACTCAGTTTTATTACCGAGAGAACAAATACATATTCACTATATCCTAGGGCGGATGTAAATTCTATCCGACCGAACCTTAACGAGGTGCTCATTAATGCCCCAGGTGGATCCGGCGAGTATCTCGTGGTGCAATCGAACGCCATTAACAAGGATGAAAACGAGTGCGACAAGGCAGGGGTGGATTTTGCCACATTCGCCACACAGCCGGACAGATGCGGTCATCCGAAGGGAAGCTGCTTGAAAAATCAACCCTTGGCGTACTGGAGGCACGACGTGGTGAGTTCGGCTGCTTCAAATGCCAGCCTTTTTTTTTTTTGTTTGACAAAAAATTACATACGATTTTTGGTGTTGTGGAATTTCATCCGAATGGCAGCGTTTTAGTTAGATCGTAGTTGTACATACTGGATTTTAATGGCTTCCTCCGTGACACAGCCACATTCTTGTAATTTCATATCCTGCAGTCACAAACCGAGGGAGAAACTTACCCTTGACTTTGATAAATCTGAAACATTCCGGGTGTCAGAGCTCACAGATTGGGTTTTGGAAGAAAGGTTAATAACTGTTGAGAATCTTGTGGGGCTTCATAAAATCTCATCAAGTCTCATGGAGTATCTTCAAGCTTCATAAAGTATTTCACAGTTTCGCAAAATCTTCTGAAGTCCCATGAAGTATTTTGAGATAATTTCGCATAATTTGAAGTTTCATGGAGTAAATTGAAGTCCCTCAGAATATTTTGAAGTCTCATCAAAGCTCATGTAGTGCCATTCATTCTTTGAGGTCTGAATAAGTCTATTAAGTGTATTTTTCTCGAAAAGCCTCCATAATTGTGTATCACTTCATCAATTATCCTTCGGCCTCTTCGTCCCTTGGCCATTTCCCAAAGTGGACCTGATCCCATCAAATCCTCTGTTTCTAAAAACTGTCTCAATTCGCCAAATGTGTTTCCTCAACCAGGAAGCCAGAGAATCGGGAAGACCGGGATGCTACTTCCTCAGCAACTTTGCTTCCGTCCCGAAGAACCCCATAAAATACAACGTGAGCGGTAGCGGCAGCAGGGAGTACCTCGGCCTCGAGTATCACTCGCCTCACGTATCTTCGATCGACGTCGAAGTCAGGGCCGACTACAACGCGATTGTGAGAGTCGGGTCAGTCTCTAAAATCTCTAAAATCTGGGAAAAAAATAAGACAAAAATCTGAAGGCATCGTTTCCACAATTATTTCACCCCCAGTTCCTCGGGGAGGGTCACGGAAGTTTACGTCGACAGCACAGCCGCCGAACACACGGTTGTCACCGTAGTGATAAGCAACATGGGACTCGCGTCTTCCCCCTATCAATCCAGGATCACGGACTGTCCCCCAGGTTTACCAGTCTCGTGGTCCAAGGCGAAGGGGGCCATGCAGGTCATAGCGCCTCAGCACGACCAGAGGGTGACCCTCGACCTCTACGGGCAGCTTTACGTCGACGGTTTCCACTGTTCTGGTAAGCGAAGGTGAATTATTTTTCAAAATTCTACACTATCTATATTCTATACTACGTTCGTACGAGTCCCGAGTGCCGGGCATATTTTACCTGCAGGATATTAGTCAGACAACTGGGGGCGGTTCGTGTGGAGAATAAAACCGAGTCGAAGATAAACTCGAACTGCAAACTGCTGAGTGGTTCGATATGGGAAGACGCTTATCCAAATCGATTCAACGACGTTTTCAAATTTTATTGTAACGATGATCGAATTTGTCTTCCTTTTACTTTTTTACCAGTTTCATTTGGGAGACTATAAAAATTTCCAAAAAGAAGAGCTTTCGGATAACTACAGTTCAAGTTTGTCTCTTTTTTTTTACGTTTTCACTAGTTTGCAAAAAAAAAAAAAACGTCCCGAAAAAAAGAGTCAAGAATTTGAATATCTTGGACGGTTTTCAACATTTTGTGTTCGAAATTGAAAAAGTTAAAATCCATGAAAAAAATGACCGATATCGAATGTGACGATAAAAATAATCAGAGTTCAGAGCTGGTTTCCTGCAATAACGGAAATGGGTCAATTTTATTACGGATTCAAGTGTGGATGATAGTTTCCTACCTAGCAGTTTCGCGGTGGATTTTTGATGCTATAAAATTTGATCGTAGCGAATCCCTTACTAAATCGACGACCTGGGTTCAACCCGGGTCTCAATATGCCCGAGAGATCAGAGAGAAGAAATATCAAATCTATAAATTCGCATAGTACCCTGATGGGCCCGTCCAACGAAATTTTCGTTGGAGACTTGTTGAGGTAGTTGGAATACCGTTGTAGTTATATTGGGAAAATGTTGGGGTCGTTGGAATTGTGTTGGACCATTGTACTATCGTTGGAGGCGCGTTGGGGTTCAACTATCGTCGAGTTGGACGAGCGTTGAAACGTCGTTGGGTTATCAATCCGAAAGGTTACGTTGACCTGTCGTTGGAGCCGCGTTGGGATGCAACTATTGGCGCGTTGAGTGAGGGTTGGAAACTAGTTGGACCAACAATACTGAAGGGTGCGTTGGTCCGGCGTTGAAAATGCGTTGAAGCTCAATTATTGGCGCGTTGGGTGAGCGTTGGAAACTAGTTGGACCAACAATACTGAACGGTGCGTTGGTCCGGCGTTGAAAATGCGTTGAAGCTCAATTATTCGCGCGTTGGGTGAGCGTTGGAAACTAGTTGGACAACAGTACTGAAGGGTGCGTTGGTCCGGCGTTGAAAATGCGTTGAAGCTCAATTATTGGCGCGTTGGGTGAGCGTTCGAAACTAGTTGGACCAACAATACTGAACGGTGCGTTGGTCCGGCGTTGAAAATGCGTTGAAGCTCAATTATTGGCGCGTTGGGTGAGCGTTGGAAACTAGTTGGACCAACAATACTGAAGGGTGCGTTGGTCCGGCGTTGGAAGCGCGTTGAAGCACAAATTTCGGCGCGTTAGGTGAAGGTTCAATTGATAAAATCGATAAATCCAATTTGATAGAGACAAAGTCAGGGTGAAACTGTATGGAATCTTATATGATTGTACTGCAAGAACGATTTTTCGCCGAGTACACAATCATATCTCGGACACGGGTCTCGTATAAAAGTCAGTGATCCCACAATACTCTGCAGAGTATTGAAATAGTTCCTTCGGAAATACAGTTTTCTCTATAGTTTCGTGAATATGCCAATACATTTCAATTTATTATAGTAAAACTCTTTTGGAAACCAGACCCCGAAGATAAGTCTACAATCGCGAATGCGGGTAACGACGGAATTCGGACGGCAGTAGTGACTGCGTAACGTCATGAGGCGCTGAGGCGCCGCCATATTGTCTTGAAGTGTCAAGTGTTGTAACGCGTATGCCACCCGGCGTCTGGATTGAACGATTTTGCTTAGTGTATCCACTATTTGGACTAATTCAAGCCTGCCGAACAGGAAAGTATTCGTCAATAATATGCACACGTTATTTACTCAAATATCCAGCCGTGGAATCCTAAAACGAACTACCTAACCTATAACCGCAACCTATCGCTAACCTTTTCCACTCTCTCGCTGTGTATAGCATGATTCGCATGAAACATATATTCGACCGGCGCCTATCTTCCCGGAATTTACTCGTGAGTATGAAACAAAAAGATGAATGTAGGCGTAGCGAATTTTTGACTGCACGCCGATTCTAAAACAGCGATGTAATCATTTACAAATATGATAACTTCGCTCTTGTCAATTACTTTGATCGTTTGCACTTGAATGCACACCTAGTCATGTATGTTCTTTCTACGGGATGTGTGTGATGATTTCAGCTGTAATACACCTTTACGGCGTCTATATATATTCTACAGGCGGAAGAGGATATTTGAGTCCGTCAGTAACCGGCGAGCTCGCACAAGGATGCATAGACTTTGATCAGAGTATGTTTATATGAATTGGAAATTTGATTTCTCACGAAGCGTAAACACATACTACAACAGATTTGTTCTTTTTATTCCAGTGCAAGTCAAGACCAAAAAAGGGGACTAGCCGATCTGCCTAGCGAGGACAATGTTCCTGATATTACTGCAACGAAGTCGGGAGATAATTCGTAGGCTGGGTAGTTTACTTTCAATACGACTCTTTTTCATTCCAGAAACCGATATGATCTGTGTAGCTCGAAATGTAACGGTTCTATTATCCTGTGTTCTCTAGACAGAATCAGTAGAGCCTCCGGTCGGGCAGACCATAGTAAAACTTGGTCGAAAACACTTCTTATGGGGGTAATGTTTGAAGTATAAGAGGTCAGATCTTCAAAAGTATTTCTAATTTCTTGGATCATGCTAGTGTGGCATTAGACTATGATTTTTTCCACCTTTTGCATGAATATAAGAGGCGAGGAACCTCGAGCGGGCCCCTTCGAAGCTCTCCGCAGAGGTTAGGTGCAAGGTTTGACGGAGAGAATTGACGCATGCTTTTGAGGATCTGACCTTTTATAGTACAAGATTCCTCCGCAATGACGAACGTTTCACCTGCGGCCTTTCTCTACTTCTCGTGGGGGTTTGGTTTTACATCTTATTGTATAGAATTATGAATGACTATTCCGAATATTTAAAAGAAGAGATTTTATCCTGAGTGACTTTTCAACGCCTAGCCCGAACCGCTGGACCTAGAAATGTGAAACATTTTCATACTAATTTCTAAGCTTATTGTAAATTTAAATTTCAGAAAACTAAGTATAATTCATTACAGGCTGGCCACCAGCTGAGAACCTAGGTTTGTCATAGATTTTTCAATCTTGACCGTAAGCATAATTTTAAATATCATATCCTGTTAAAAATGTAGTAGAACACAGATAGAAACAGATAGATACGGATAGCAGGATGCAAGAAACCGTGTAGTTAACAGATAGAAACAGATAGAAGTTCTATCTGTTCTATACGGTTTTTTGCACTGCATCTATCCGTATCTATCTGTGTTCTATCTACATTTTTAGCAGGTGATTAAACTCACTAATATATGACCAATTACAACCACGTGAAGGATGTATTGGCCGTACAATCTCAACCAAAAATGATTCTCGTCGGCAAATTGAGTACTTTATGATA
>JAFFZH010014940.1:0-71301 GCA_018420115.1 Euura saliciscinereae | reverse complement strand
TTCATTAGACGACGCCGAGTTGTTCAACCCCACAGGCGACTTTGCGCCATTCACGTTCTCCCTCGACATGCTCCTCTTACGGATGTACAAATCAGCCAGTAATTCCGCCCCGGTTTGAACGCTCAGGGTTCGACGCAGGATCGAAGTCCGACAATTACTGCCTGATTGTTATTTCGGTTTCATTGTCAGAGAGATAATGAAAAGCAGAAGAATGGAAATTAATTACACAGAATTACGTTATTAGCATGATAATTGAGAGCAGCTGGATTTTACTTTTCGTCCCTCATCGTTGACAATATAAATGGAATAATTAAAACTATAATTGAAGAGTACACGACGCACTACCGATCTATATTCCCAAAGTCAAAAGATTTGTTGTCTCAAAAATTCTGTGAATGGATGACGGACAATTGAAATGAACTCACTCGGTTCGTTGGCGTCGGAGCCAGACAAGCGATAAATCGTTTGTTTCGAAGGTGGTTCGGCTATCGCAGCCGCGACTCTGGCCCCTATGTGGCACCGTATGGATTTGCTGGTGGTGAACAGCGCCCTGTTGTTCCGTTCCGGTCTCAAAACGATTATGTAAAGTTTTGGCAGAAATAGAAATATCAGAGTGACAGAGGCGCTGAGGGTGACGCACATGCACATCGTTATCACCTGGAATATCACAACGATCGGACGATTACTCTCCGACGTTCCATCGTCGTTATTTATTTATTCTCTTTTCGCACCTTTGACTCGCTGCCGAAGTAAATAGGCACGAAAGCGATCCAGATAACGCACGTGGTGTACATAGCGAAGCCGATGAACTTTGCCTCGTTAAAATTCTCGGGTACGTTTCTCGTCTTGACGGCGTAGAGGGTGCAGAGTAGGATGAGAACGGCGTCGAAAGCGAGAGGTGAAAGAACCGCGCGCGGTGAGGTAGCGCAGGTCAGGACCGACCTGTGTCGGGCCGGGAATTCCTGCTGCGGGGTCGGGGAGTCGATCAAGAGCATCGCCGTCGCTACTCCGGCCTCGATCAGGATCAGGACGCACGTGATCACCACCTGATTAGAATCGAATCGAGACGATAATCAGCCGAATCTTTGATAACTAATCAATCGGGGTGTCCAGAGCCAACGGAATATCAAATTCGCTGACATTTCACGGTTTTCTGGTAAAAAATTTCAGTTTTTTGAGGGACTTGATACCTTGAACGAGAAATTTTTCCAATTGCCGATGATTTGAGGATCGTTAAATTTAGCAAATTCGTCAAAGTGGGTTATTTTCCGCTTCAATTCTTTGACGAAGGCAAAGAATGAAACTGGGAAACAAATTGTTAATCGAAAAAAGCACCTGGGCTGTCGCGGACATGAAGAGTGGTTTCCTTGTCGGAAATCGTTTCTTAGAGCCCGCGAGTATCCGCGCGATCCTATTGGTCTTGGTCAGCAAGCTCGCGTATATCATCGCGAAGCTGATACCAGGCATCAGGCGGCTGACCGCGCAGGAGATCCCCGTCGGCTTCGCCAGGATTGGGAAGACCTAGGAAACCGCGATTGTTCAAAGTCCTTCTTCCCCTTCTCGAGGGCTTCGAGTAATCTTGCGATTAATTATCGACCTATCGTTTCTTACCGCAACGTGGGCCAACGTGATTCCGGCCAGTATTAGATAGCTGAGTTCCCTGGTGCTGGCCTTCACGACCGGTGTGTCGTTGTGTCTTACGAAGATGCGGCAGGTAGCGAACGTCGCGACCAGTCCGAGGACGCTGAAGGTCATTGCGACTATCGCCTCGGCGTCACCCCAAGACGTGTATTCGACCGGAATTACGTGACACTCTGCGATAAGGAGGTAAGGAGGTTGATGTCACCGCGGCCGCGTGGGCACGAGGTTATATTCGTTATCGTGGGTATGATTAACTTGGTTTTACTTTGAGAGAGAGAAAACTAATTTATTTAAGTGCTCGCGGACGGATGACTGCAGAGATTCTCATCTCTGATTCCCAGAGGAGGATCCTCGCGGTACCATAAATTTACTATACCGTATCAATTCTCAACATCTGCGATTCAATTTCCGGTTATCACACTCTGCGTTACCTGCAGTCACTCCCAGATCTACGATTAAACCGCTGAAACTCGATTAAGGCAAGATTTCGCAGTGGTATAATTCAATAGGGAAGTTTCATCAAGTTTTCTCATTCTCTTATCCGATACTTTGACGATTAGGATTGATAGAAAACGTATCACACCTAACCCTTTGTAGTTGGTTTTCACGTAAATCAATTTTTTTTTAACACACCTTTTGAATTTCGCGGTCGCTTGTGACGTCACACAATACGTCTGGCGGCGCTGCGAACAACCATGGTGGCCGAGGTACTGTGTGACGTCACGTGGCGTTTGAAAATTGATAATTTTGAATTGCTGTTTACAGAGTCACCTGAAATGATTCTTATAGTTTTTAAAAATTGTATTCCATTATCACGCACCCATTTATCTTTATCGTGCATATTTGTTACTCGATCTTCAATCCGAGGTAACTTGCATATTTACCTGTTTTGTTGCCATTCGGCCATTGCCCGTAAGGACAAGGGTCACACTGAAGTTGGTCTTTGTCCGCTACTTCGTGATCCCCGCATCTGACGCAAGCCCAGCAGCACCGTTTCTCCTGTCCCCCGGTTTTGAAGTTCTGTCGAGATATACAAATCCAATGTGGTCACTCAAGGTACGAATAAATTGGCATTGTCACAAACACGAGGCTTTTGCGGTTCTCCGATCATCCGCAAACTCCTGGACTCTGCGGCCCGCGAATATTCTTCTCGTCAAAGTTTTATCATCATTATCGTTATCATCATTATTACACACGTGTCTCGTGAACAAAGGAGGATCCTTTCGCACAAGCGAGGAACGTACAATTAGAGTTATCCGACCGTCGCACGAATGTGTGTCATAAAGAGGAAGCTAACACGAAGAGTTCGCAGGCCGCGGGGGAAACCGACGGTTAAAAGCTTGGTAATTAAATTAACCGCACACGACTGGGATCGTTGCTCGATTAGACTAATTACACAGACAGACAAGAAAAAAATCGGTTCGTTGAATTTCAATAAAAACAAACCAAACGAGAAGAAAAACTGAACTCAACTTTGCGCGGTGAAAAAACTTTTCATCGGGATCTTGGCTAGTGAATTTCTGCGTATCGATTTTCCCCTCGTACAATAACCGCGCACCAATCAAGCTCCGTATTGTATGCACAAGCGAATCTCGCCAATGAAACAGAATCCTAAACGAACGGAGTAAATTTGTTGGCAAAATCAACGTTGCGCGTTTTTTTTTATTCACACATTTACATTTATCAGAGACGCGGCGCGGGCGGTCCACCTGAGAGCAATTTTTATCAAATGCAGTCGATTCTGGTTCAAGTGCCAATCCGGAACGAGTGATGCACGTGTTATGATCAAATACGGCCCGCCTCTGTAGCGACGTGGACGGTATAATTAAGCAAAGTGCATAACTTTAAAGAGATGCGTCACTCTGCTTTTTCCGATTCGACGAAAATAATGGATCTCACATAGAATCGGAACTTGACAGAGTTGTGACGTCATTATTTAGAATCTATTCTACCGTATGTTGGACAAAAAATTGAGGGTAGCGGGTAGAAGATCGTTGATAGAAATTCGTCGGATTCCTCGTGAATTTGATGAAAACTAAACTGTACGGTGATTTTGATTGACGATAATTAATCAACGCTTACGAACCTTGTAAGAACCCGGGTCACATGGTTTGGAACAAACGCTCTCGACCAGCTGGGTGACCCGGGACTGTGGGACGCTCGAGAACGCCAGGGTGCCGTTGTTCCAGTCCCCGATTTGAACGTAGGAGTAAGTCATGTTCGGTAGTCGTTGGAAATTCAATATTTCGTACCTGGATCGTTTGGGAGGTGGTAAAATAACGGGAGAAAAGCGGCGTAACTCAACGATAACGATCATTTATCCTCTAGAATATCAGAATAATGTGGAATGTGGAAAGAAAAGTTTTATCGATTAATAAACTATGATTGCGCCCTGATTTTTAATTCTTTTCTTCCTCTCATATAATTTATGAAAAGAATACCGAGCGTAATAATGAATTACTAACGGGGTAGCACAACGATGGACGACATATTAGCAATAAAGATGATATACCGCAGGGATTTTTCTCTTCTTTCTCTTTTGTTTCGCGCTATAAAGTTACCGTCAAAACGAGCTAAAGATTAGGTACGTGTGATTTATCAAACTTCACCGACCCAGGGGATCATTTCAGCCTCTGGCAATTACTGTACGCCCATTTTTTACCCGCAGAATCACGCCGATAGGCGATACCGAGATGGTCATTGAATTAATCAATCTTTTAATACGATATACGCACCGACCTGCCGGGAGGATCCCCACGTCGATCGAACTCCACGTCCTCTCCACCCCATGAGAAAGTCACGTTCATCAAATGCCTCTGCGTTCGTGCGGGACAGAAATAGACGAAATTTGTCACAAACTCATTATTGACCATTTTAAAAGAACAATCAAATCTGAGTGAAAGAAGAGTTTTCATTGTCAGTCATTGTCCCAAACTATTCAGTAAAGATTCGTTCTCAAAATGAACAGAGAACTTGTTGATCCGATCAAAATTGTACCAGATATTCGTAATTTTTTAGAATAAAATAGCGTTTTTCTGTCCGCATACGTTACTTTTCACGATAACTCGAGTAAAATAGTTTATTCGTTGATCAATCACCTTGAATAAAGTTCCGTTGAAGGGATGAATCTCTTTGCAGAGACCGAAGAAATTTTTCCCGCAGACTTCCTCGAGCATGTTGTGCAGGCCGTGGGCCATAGCCCAAAATGATTTCATCACAAAGCTCATTTTAGGGTCCTGTTTATATCGCTCGCTAAGTTTTTCATTGCCTGTCATAAAAGAAATATTACAGATAAACGAACAAACAAACAACTGGAACACGAACGTTTAACGATCGCATCCGATATCACGGTCGGTTAATCTCCCGTCCTTTGTATTCACAGAGAACTAATTTATTCGTATCAATAGCCTCGTGATGGATTCCGAGACGGTTTTCTTCTCTTGAAAATACAGACAGACAGACAGACAGACAGACATACTTGGAAACTGTTCGCAGAGGTAAAAGTTTTGCGTAGGGCAGCAACTATACGTTATAGACGTAGATACGACGCGAACAGTACCGCAGGGTACAATGGGGTGGCCGTAGAGCCCCCGCGAGAACAAAGGATAGTTGCTCTGAATGATCGCGCCCGTTTGCAATTCAATCAAGTACGGAATAATAATGCAGGAATATCGAATATATCGTCTGAATTTTTGGTATATTTTGCGGTTTTATCGCATCCAGCAGCGATCAAATTGACTCGTCCGATAAGTACGTTAGCCGACTGCTGACTGGGGCTCTGCTAATCAACCCCCTCGATTCGGTCTAATATCATTCCATCCCTCAATTAGATCGGAACAATTTAAGCACCAGTTACGCCTCCGCGAATGAAATTGGATTTCCCGGTGGGGTACCGCGGCTTCCTGTCAATCGAAATTTCCTCAACCTCGTTGACCTCGGGATATTTACTCTAATAATTTTCACCCCTTCTTCAATTTTTATCGATCTTCTCATTTTTCCACGATGATCGACGAAAGTCTGAAGTCGGAGGAAAAAGGGGAAAGCACTCATCGACTCACCGGTGCATATTTTCTTGTCGAGAGGAAGGACCGTGGTCGTGGTCGTGGTCGTTGGCCACTCGGATTCGGAATCGTCGTTATTAACGCCGGGAAGAACGCAGTTGAATTTGTGTTGCCAGAGTTCTTGAAACCAGGGATTTCTCGAGTTGTTGTAAGGATTCAGGGAGAAATAGTGATCGTCGAATTCCTTCACGTAAGGTGAATGGATGCGGATCGAGAGACTCCCCCATGCCTCGAATTCAAGATCCTCGACCACGTCGTCTCGGTCCGCCCAGCCGTCGCTGAACAATTTTTATACAATATCAATCGAAATTACGATAACAGAAGCTTGAAAATTTCTCAATTTTCAAACTCCCCCGGGTCCCCTAGAATTTCCCAACATCCTACAGATAATCTGAAAGTTTTGGAGGGTTGATTCTACCGCCGTACGTAATTTCCGTAATTTTCTGTACCGCGATTAGCTTACCGCTGATTCGAATCTCGGTCCAAGGTAACTGTAATTCCATATTCGCGAATAAAGATCAATTCTTACCTCCCAATAAACGTGAATCGTTCGGTAAGATTGAGCCTCCTCGCAGCGGCGAGGAGACCGCGCATCGTCATCCCCTCGCAAAAGCATACGACGACATTGGCAGCCCTGTCCTGATCGAGGTTCCTCAGGACGGCGTCGAAGGCCGAGTCCTCGGCTGTGGAGAGCACCGAGTCTTCGCGAGCCACGCAGACCCCGGTGCGTTCCGCGAGTTCGCGAAAAGCCTGAATTCCGCTCTGGCCATAATTTTCTGTGTCACGGAACAAAAGCTAATTGAATGGCGTGAGGCAAAATCGTTGTCGGAAATATTCACCGATCATTCGGCGTGAAATAGGCTAGTGGGATCTTTATCTCGTTTTATATTTATGCCCAAAGTTGCGCCAAGTTTTGGGGGTGGCTTGTAGGATTCGGGTGGACATTGAAACAAATTTTCTTTCGCAACATCTGCGATGTACACACGTAACATCGCCGTATGTTATCGTTCTATATATAGCGCAAATAAATCGCGATAACCCGCCCCCTCCGCTTCACCCTCGTTCGTAACGCTACGAGCGACAGAAATTCATGAATGAATCCAACCTGGCGGAATGATAAACGGAGAATCGGGATAATTAGGCTAATGGGGTCGAATCGCCGGCGGGGGTTAAAATCGAACGACAATTAGAGGCTCCTTTTTTTAATTCAGAAGGAACCTTTCGTCTCAATTTTCGTTGCTTCGTTTACTCCTCTATATTCTAGAGGAGAAGGTATTCAAAATTTGTATGTTATCGCAGCCATCGATCGTTCTACGAGTTTCAGAAGTGAGCCCTGCTTCTTCTGCTTTATTTACTCTACGGAGCTTTTTAATCAAAACAGTCAAAGATAGTGACGCCAGGCCCTTGATCATCGTTCATTTTTCTCCATTCAACGCTGTAATTTACCCAACGAAAAAAAGAAGATATTTCAGGGGGTAATAAATTGTCTATTTTTATAAAATAGAAGAACCTCCGGGAAAGTGATTCTGAAGAATGATTCATCCACCGCGATTTTTATGGATCGGGTGGGTGTCGGTCAGACATCTGGTTCACTTGGTAGTACACACAACTTTTGGTAAACACAACAGCGGGGAATCTGATATTTAGAAACGCGGGGCAACGGGCCAAGACTTAATCCCGCGGGTCTCGTCTGACCCGGAACGAACCAATTAACATAGTGATTCGATGCTCGAGGGGTAGAGATATTCAACGACCGCTTTGTGCAAGAGCCAGCTGTCGCGTCGAGGACAGGTTCGGTGCTGATATGCTCTCGATCATTGTGCCGACAATGCTCGATCCGATTATTGACTCACCGTCCGTATTGACGATCGACACGTAGGTCCAGTTGAAATACCGGACCAGGTCGACCAGGAGCTGTGCCTGGTAGTGGTCCGACGGCACCACCCGGAGGAACGTCGAGTACCTCGTCTTGTCGCTCAGGTCCCGAGACGTCGACGAGTATCCTATCTGCGGATTCAGATTCTGGTCGAGTAACGAACCATAGAAGGTGGATAAAACTCACCTGAGGAATAGAAAATAACTGCAGCAAATTCTGGACCTGTAAACTGACGGAACTCGACCCCGGACCCACCACGCCGACCAGAGGTGCTTTGTGGACCGGTAGCTCCGCCTGGAATTCAAACATTCAACAGTTGCTGGTTATACTCTTCAAGAATTACTTTAAGAATCCCATGAGAGCGATAAAAGAGATGATAATGAATATTGACTCCATTGACTCTACAAGGGTATATATTTTACGAGAAAAACCCTGATGTGTTTTTCTGCTTCTGCTTTTTTTCATCAAAACTATATACAAGTCTAGAATCGATCGAAATATGAACCACATTTGATATTATAGATTTTCCCTACCGAAAATGTGTTCATAGAGCGAAATCGTCATATCATAATTTATACAAAACGTCACATGATGAATCAAGTAGGCATGGCTCTCCAGATATAATATGAAACAAATTACATGATCATTTCCTGCATGATTCATGGTGATTTTTTACAGATTTGTGTTCCATTCACAAGATAAAAAGTATTATTATATGATTCTGAATTAGCGAGGGTTAAAATTTTTATTGACTCAGAAGTCCCTGAGCCGAAGGTCTCCTAAAAAACTGTTTAATTCCTTCTCTCACAATCAGACTCGGCAAAATGTAGAAAGATGAAAGAGTATATGTATACCTACCTAGTACAGAAAGAGACTGTAAGCCTACCTTAGCTGCGACGAGACATTGCGCGGTTTCGGCGTTCGGTACGAGTTCAGGCTGGGTTAATGCCGGTGTAATGGCATCACGTACGAGCTCGATGCTCTGCTGTAAAGCGACCGGAGCGGACCAGCACGAATCTCTGGCTTCGAGGCCCAGAGTGACCCCTGCGAATTAAGAAACGGTAATCGAGGATACGGTCGGAGGTAAAACGTGAAACTGGCACCGAGGAACCGCGTTTACCCGGCAGAATACCGCTGTCGTTGTTTATCTTGTCGAGGGTTATCAGCGCGGTCTCCACCCTCTGTATCCCGTAGGTCTCGCGGACCGGGCCGCACACCAGGGCGCCCTGACCCCCCCGCGGAGTGTGGTGCACGCTGAACAGCGCGCCGATCACCAGGTCGCCCTTCAGACGGGCCGAAGGATCTCCGGCCCCGACGCCGACGACCGTCAGGACGTAGATCAACATTTTCAGGCTCCTCGTCCTCGGGTTCATTTCGGACGGAACTTTTTTCACGTCAATTTCCACATGTCCGGTGATTGGAAGTCTGCGAATTTCCAAACGATCCGGGTCTTGAATCCCTTTCATTCTTCGCGGCGAAATATCGATCGGTGGGAAAAGGAAACCGGAAGTTTACCGTGTCGTCGCGATGTCTGTGTCTCTCCGCGTTGGTAATTCTAACGTAACGCGATCCGCTCTGAGCTAATCCGCGACCACGCTGGTATATTGGCACGGGGAGTTTACACGCAGATTAAGCTACTGAAAACAGATTTTAGATGGTTTTCGAAGTACGGGATATAAACCACGGAGCGAATTTTTCTCGCGTAAATAGGTACCTCGGTATTTTTATACGACGACTAATCAAAACACCCCGTGTGATTTATGGGCGAAATATGATCGCGTCGTAAAAAAAACCCTGCAATAATTCCAGAGCCCGACGAAGCTTTGTTCTCGCGCATTCTAGTCCCAGGTCCGCGTGTCGATTCCGCACGGAAACCGAACCGCACTGTTCGAGTCCGTTGACGCGTGTTTCGCATTGAGAACGACCTATCGGCATTGAAATTAGTATCCGTATATCCGAGTTTCTTCCACCCTCTAGAATTTTCTGTACAATTGTATGACAAAGAAAAAAAGAAGAAAACAATTTCAGAGTTGCTCTGAAATTCCTGTACTGGAACAAATAATTACAAAGTAGTAGAGCTAGAGATAATTTTTTTTGTCCCACTGTGTGAGGATGGATTAGGATTTTGTGAACTCTTATCAAACGAAATTAATCCATGTAGTTGATAATGTCAGAGTAAATAATAAAGTAAAGTAGCGTGTTTTTTTTCAACTACAGGAAGCCATACGAATGTAACTCCCACTTTACTTTGACGAAATCAAGGTCAAAGATCTTTCATCAACGAAATTCTAAAGGAATACCCCAGGTCGTTTGACTCGTCTACACTGAAAAAAAAGTAGTGCTCCGATAGCAAGAAGTCTGGCTGCCTGAGCTATAATCGGTTTTCTTCCGATACCCTAACCTCTATTCAGCTGTACGAGCGGAACAACTCTGCCTGGCGTAGTTCAGCTATCCGAAGAATACGGTATCGCTGTAGGAGCTGAACGCGGAATAGCTTCTGCAGCAATACCAGTGTATAGCGTGATCTCCTGCGAATTCTCGCGCGCACAGCGAGAAGTCCTGCGCAGTTAGCTGTACGTCGCGCTCGTCTAGGTACACGGTATCGCTGCTACAGCTATACCAAGCATTTCTACTGCAGCGTACAAAACATTAGCTCCTACCAGCTGAAAGTATACCTACAGTAGCAGACGTTTGTATACTTGAATGATACGGCTGATGTAGCGATACATTTTGCTCCTGTAGCGATACGTATTGTTACAGTAACGGACTGCTCTCAGCATAACTTTGTTTCGCTCGACACGCTATACTTTTTTTTCAGTGTACAGTTATTTGCAAAAGGCGAGCTTCAGAGAGATGAAAAAGTCCCTTAGCTTGTTTTCTTTATCTTCTCAAAACCTCAGACACATGTCTCGCTTTTCATATTCCCAAGATCCAAGAGTTGATCCTCAAGATTTTGGAAACTTCTCTTTTGACAATGACAAAAATAAACATCTTGAAAAAAAAACAGATAATTGGATGAATTCACCCGTTCATCAAATAATTTCAATTCGTCAAGAGAGCGAATTCACTGAAATTTGTATAATTAGAGCTACACGCAAATTAACAGGAAGAAGAACAAAAAAAAATGGAAAATTATACAAATTCGAGTCGAATCGAACGTAATAAAGTGAAATGAACGAAATTCATCGAATAGGGTAAATTAATCTTATCGTATCGTATCGTCCCAGGGAGAAATTGGTATTCGAAAACTGTAAGTACCATAGTGAACTTTGAAGCGGTACAGTGGTCACAAACGTTGCTTAATTCACTCCTCTCAAACCCCGAGTCTGTCTCGAAAGCTAGTAGTAGCAGCTCGGTTAGGTCAGGCGGACAGAAGTCATCGCGTTCCGCCACTGCACGAGCAGAGTAGCTATAAATTAATGAGGGTCTCGACGAAAACGAGAACGAAGAAGGAAAAGCTATAAACTCCGAGATCATGCGGCACACGCGATGAGTGATAAAAGTTTATACAGCGTAAAGTGTAACGTCATTATCTCGATGCCGCTGTATCTCGTCCAGGTGAACGGCCGCGGGTCGAGGAGGGGCTCGAGGCTGGATAGATAAAAACTTTGTCGGGGTTGACGTTACGCTTCACCCCGTACTCGTTATCGCTACATGTGTTACTCCGGTGGGGCTTGCGAGAGTGCGTAAAACCGTACCATCCTTATTCCCGAGTCTCTTATCTCCACGGGCTGACTAGGCGCGCTCGATGTTGACGCCTGGCCTACTTACTCCGCGATATTACAAGGGACACGGGGTATCGGAGATAAAAAAAATTGATCCATCACCCGGTTCGATTTTAATCCGCTGCTCCGGGCTGCGTGAGAATCTGTTTATAGACCGCCCTTCATCGGCTAGATCTTGGCCGATGGCCAGTCATATTGAGAACATTTCGGTTAAACGCGTATCCCTCGTGTTTTTACACGAGTTTGTATTGAAACATTTTCTACAAGATCAGCGTGTTTGTCATCGTCTTATGAAATACGTGCGGTTTTGCAACGCGAAAAACCGCAGACGCTCCTATAATTCTGTACAAAGAAATGAGTCTTATGATTCTTGGAATAAAAAAAATATATATCGTACCATATAGAGTAGAACAAGGTCAAATGAAAAAATTCCCATTCAGCTAAATTGAAATCAATCAGACAAATTGCCGCCACACCGAAGGCTCGTGAAGCTCAATTTTCTCCGGTCATTTCCTGAGTCGATTATCACGGTTTAGATTCATTGATGCTGGCCACTTACGTCGTATCAGAATCGCAAAAGATTCTCTTTCATAATCGATTATTATTATTATTATATTTTTTCAAAATTATTTACTACTTTCATAATCGATTATCATATATTTTCAAAATTCTTTACTACATTTTCATTCTACGTTATACCGGCGAAAAAAAACCACTGTAACTTTTCACATCTATAATCATACTTGATGATAAATAAAAAAAAAACGACGCGAGTTACTCTGGACCGCGTGACGTTCAAACTAATGTACAGATCCGAGCTGCGGGTTGCTCGGAGTACGGAAAATTGTCTCCCGCCCGAGACGCGCGCAACCAGCGAACCACGCGTTACCGCAAAAGACATGCGCGGATTTATGATATTCATAATTGAATGAAGAAAAAATTATGCGAATTCATTTTTTACACTGACACCAACTTCTGCAGTCGTTATGAAAAAAAAAGACGTAGAATATTCAGACGTCTTGAACCGAGAATAATAATGAGAATATGACAGAAAAGAAAAAAATAGGAAACGGGGTGAAGTCTGTGGAAATCTGGGTAAAAGGATATTAACGGGGGAAATTGCGTCCCGAGTTTCTCCCCTCCGCCTCGTCTCGAATTCGGTTGGGGATATTCCGTCTACCTGAGCAGGTGGAAGTTTTGATATCCGTTCTCATTTCCCTTTGGTTAACCTGCGAGGATGACGGAAAAGGAATCCCCAAAAGCCTGACAAAAAAGGAAAAAACAATAATCGAGAGGGAAATTAAAAAAAAACGTTTCAGGCGATGAATTTTTATCGTAGATCGTACAGGGCGAGGCTAAAATACGAAATATGTCGCGATGAGACTCCCCCTACGACCCACAGTAATTTCAGCCTCTCAAGATAAGAGATCCTGTGGAATTCTGACGCCGAGCACTTATCTCTTCCGGCCGTATCGTGACCTTGACGAGTGCGTTGACACAGAACGGTTGAATCGATTCGATGAAATGTATGTCGAAATAATAAACGACCTCGTTTTGTTTTGTATCAATTGTGGTGTAGATCGTTGTAATCGAGTGATTAAAAAGTATTATTCGAAACGTTCACCCATCCCTCCCTCCATCGGCCTCGTTATTCGTACAATATTTACAACCGGGTCCGGTGGCACGTGCGATAACGTCGAGTAATTAAACGCGGAGGCGTTTAATGTGATTGGAGAGAAAAAAAATGATCTGTAATAGACTGAAAGATGATTTTTTTTATTTCGAACAATGTTCAGACAAGACAGACTTTATTTCCAGACGGCACAGAACTCAAAGTCGTCGTATGGACGTCAAATTTGACGTCTAAATCTTGTCCTAACTCTCAAAGACGTCTTTTGGTCTCTCATAGACGTCTTTGAGAGTCAAGAAAAGAATTAGACGTCAAAAGGTGGGACATTCGACGACTTTGAGTTATGTGCTGCCTGGGTTATCATTATTATCATTATTCGAGTCACGTTACGGTGGAGAAAAGTAGCTTGACGGCGTCCGATTGCGAAAATAAGAGAGAGATCCAAACATGGGATGAAATAGAGCCGCGAGTGTGTATTAATCGAAGCTGTGTGGGTCACGCCGGTCAAGATCGTCAAGATTCACGAACCGCCACACAGCTAAGAGAGACTCGGTGTGGGTAACGCGCTATCACGTTCGTGAAAAATACTCCCAGTCGTGGTGATGGTGAACGGCTGGTGCGTACGTATACGTAAAACACAGAGAAATACCGCGCGAGGCAGTCAGGTTTGAATAAACCGCAACGTCCGACCGTTATAATTGGTTCAGTCAATATAGTGCTGTCATCGAGTGGAGACACGCCGCGGTCTTTCAAACGAAGTCGAGAAAACGAATCCCTCTACATGGCTAAAATCATGAAAATTGAAACGATAATCTCGAACAATTTCACAATTCTTCTGAATATCCTCAGCTTTCTCATTCTCGATAATCTTATTCGATCCAACTTCGTCACGGGTCTGACCATAGAGCCTAACCACGGTGAGAAATTTTTCATATTCATTACGTTATAACACGGATGAAATTTTGTCGTTTGAATCGACGCTGTGCTATTGATCGGATTTTGTGGAGCACAAAATTTTTCCGCAGTGTGTGCAGCGCGATTGGAATTGCGAACGTTCGCAGAAAACCGCACGAGGTTCATTCCGCCAAACCGGTTAAAATTTTAGTGGATTTAAACTCTTTTTTTTTCCTGACTATTCCGGACTCTGGCCATAAGGCCATAAATCCGTCCTAGCCGTTCGTTCACTATTAAACGACAAATTTGCTGTACAGTTTATGGTTAACATCGTGTCTATCGAATTACAGACAAACCTTGCATCGTGGGTGACGCCTGGGCGGAGGAATGTGCCAGCTGTGTTTGCCTGGAGGGAAGAATAGCCTCGTGTAAACCATCGTTTTGTGCGACACGCCTGAGACGCGATCTCGACGATTGTAAAGAGGGAGAGATCACGAAAATCGGCTGTAACACCTGCGAGTGTAAAAAGAACACGAAAGTATGCACAAAGTTCGATTGTGGAAAGGAAGCGAACGCCCAACGTCACAGCAGGAAATCAAAGAGGAAGGACCGAAGGGTCAAACAAATCAAAGGAAAAGTCTAACTGTGTTACGAAACGTGTTTGAAAAAACGAAAATATGCGATAAAAAAAATTTGCAAACTACTAAATTTACAAGAGTTAAAAAGTTGATGACTCAGTAATTTTTACAATCAAATTTCCTATTTTGCTGAACTCTGGTTTCAAGAAAATATACACAGAAAAAAAAATATTAGCAGTGCACAGCGAATCCGCGAAGAAATAGTGTAAAATAAAATTGTTGAAGTTGGCAGAACAGATATCGTTGACAGTGATATGGATCGAATATAATTAAATGACCAAAGCTATTTACGAATGTTGAATATATGAATATAATTATGTGTAATACTTTGTACGAATAGAAGATATAAAAGAAGAAAAGAAAAAGAAATTGCAGAAAGTGGAGTATCTTCTATATTTATATAACTTCCTGCGCACGTGAGTTTAATTCCACCTTGGCAAAGTGCCAAACTCTGAACAGTCCGTGGCATTGTAAAAGTTTGAAGAACCCCTAGTAGGTATAATAACACTTTTTTATATTGCTGGTTCCGAGGCGTAGAATTGAAGTTAAAAATTGAGCCTTGACTCTTGATAATGAGCGATTTGGATACTATTTTCATAAACATCTTCCTCAATATGACAACCAAACTTTCGAAATGCGGTTCGTTTCGTCATAATCACAGGCTAGCTTCTTCCCATGAATTATGTGGATTTCAACCGACGACACAAAATTAAGAAAAATAGTCATTCCGTATTACGAGCCTCGAGGCTAAACTCACAAAGTGATTATTATTACAATTCATCGAATTTTGACGACGAAAATATCTGAAAGGCACATGATTTCTCCAGCCGCACATTTGGTGGCCAATATAGTATATTTTTTATTCGTAGATAATAATCGGGGAAGTTTGCATCGTGTACTTAGTCAGCGGTGGGCCAGACTAGCTTGTTGTTTCAATATGAGAATATGCATCGATACCTCAGAATCTTGGCTTTCCATAAAAAGAAAATGTACGAGTGGACGTGGCAACCAATCGCCACGAAAATACATTATTCTGCAACTTTGTTCCATATTCTGTTTGTTATCAGTTATGTATTCCAATAAATTTTGCGCAAAACACTGAATAAGTGATTAAACCGCAGTTTACTACTTTGCACAGCAGTTCCTGTCTGCACGTTCATGTGCATCCCAGGTGGCATCGAAGTGACTTTCAATGCCTTTTCCTTGATAAATATTTTTTACGGCACAGGCATTAAAACGGCATTTGACGGAACGGAAAGAGACGTTTCAAAGATGTCATTAATACAGGGTGATAATTCACAATTCGTCACGAATCTTTCAGGGTCATTCTCAGGTGTTCGGACAGGTGCCACTTTACGCATCGAAAACAGGCATAAAAAATATTGTAGGGGCACCCGCGTTAAGTAACTGTTCGGCAAGGATTAGATTTTTCGCACGAGCCGCTGGCTTTGCGCCCGGATCGCCAGGCACACCAGCGACTCGTACCAAAACCATCATCTTGCCCTACAAACAGTCACTTTACGCGCATGCCACATAAATATCTAGTATCGGGCTCACGCGATTACAAGTACGTTCATTTTTAACTAAGATCGTTAGATGTGACCGAGTATGCTTTCACTTTTCCCACGTCCCAAACATATTCGGGGATTAATTATTCACAGCCTAATTATCGCGGAAGCTATCAAACTCTCAGGGTTACGTCCCGAACACAACTTGCAGAACTACCCTCCACGAAATTTCTACTAGCTACTAATTTTCTACAAGAATATAAAAGACCGATATTGTTTTGTTTCTTGACAAAAATTTACAGAGTATTTAATTTCTGTTGAAAAAAAAATTGTAGAAATTATTCATCACCGTAGGTTAAACAATATCAGCGTATTACAATGTGCTTGTAATCGCGAAACATTGCATATTCTAATCGGATCGTTAATTTTTTCATTACCGTGATAAATAGGCTAGTCGTTATCGAGTAATAGTAGAACCCGCATTAGAAAAACAAACGGCGAACATCGAATGGAATATTTTCCCATTTTTTTCTGTCATTAATTTCTATCCTCGGTGCCAAATTTCAGTCCATAATGAATCGTAGATCGTTGTCGTCGGCGACACGCACCGAGTTCAACTGACCCAATTACCTCCACGAAGGCGGGACTTTTTAAAATTGACCGGTGCACGAAACGCGCTTTTAATTAACTGCTTAAACGAAATGCCCCGCATCCAAAGCCGAGCCCGAGGGTCTCATAAAAAAATAAAGCATTTCGTCTACCCTCCACGCCGGCTCACAGATTTGTCAATTTTGCATCTCCGGTAAGTTCAGAAACGATGAATTAAATATCGGGCTTTCAGTCCGCCTCTCGTTCCCTCCGTCGAAGGTAACAGGCATTTTCCCTGTCATTTTTCAGCACCCCATCTGCGAGGTTTAATTTATGACAAAGAATATTCGGCGAGACGAGAAGTTTCGTTTGTTGTGGGAAAAAATGGTGAAAAAAATAACCGAATAGTCGGTAATTGGGGTGGTTGTAAATTACTTTGAGAGGTTTTTGCGCCCCTGACTCTCCGTGGCTCTGAGCCTCGACGCCGTGACCCGGGAGTCAAAGGGAGCCAAGTGCCACCGCACGACGTACACTCCCACAGCCTTCAGGGTCTCAAGTCGCAATTAGCGAAATGCTGCCGCTAATAGTAATTAATATACTGTGCGCTGCACGCGCGAGGTATAGAATGATTCCACGTGACTTGTATTCAGACCTAGAAGAAGAAGAAGAAGAAAAAAGTGCAACAAAGGAAACACGTTTCTGGTCTTGATTCATTCAATCGTTATCATCGACGACGAGTCATCGACCTCCTCAAGGATAAAACAGATTCACAGCGTTATTTTGTGACGGGGATTTTTCGGTCTTGCTGAGAGCCACTGGCTTTTATTATTCTCAGTCTTCATTGGGCTTAAATGTTTATAAACAACTCGAACCGCGGTGATTAGAATTTCCGAGTCACAGTCAATGATACGCGAAATTCAAACCGAACGCCGCCTTCCGATTGCGGCTGAACTAGTTCAGAGAATCGCCACCGTTATCGAGGTGGTCTGCGGGTTGCATAAAATCAGGAGCAGAGGGCTCGTTGGATGCCTAAAATCCGGCGCAAATAATATCATTTAAATCTCTCCCTTTCTCTTTTTTTTTTTTAATTTTTCTTTTATTGACAGATCTTGGATCAAATTAGACTAAATATGTGACAAAAATAAATAAACTCTAATTTCACTCAAACTATAGATTTTTCGAACAGGTTTTACTGTTTGAAAGTAACTTTTACAGTAAAAATCACTGGATTTGAGGAAATGATACGATATCGATTGCAATTTAGTCTTAAATTATTATAATTAAGTAGATCTTTATTAGATCGAGAGAGATAGGTATTTTTTTGCGACACGTATATGTATTATCAGTTATTTCGAATATTACATGGTATTACAAATACGCAACGGGATGTTGGTAAGCGTTTATTTTTAAGAAAGACACCTTTTACGTGTTCGGGTTGGCGTTGGGTCCACGACGACGTCCGAACGTTTGAACGACGTTGACGAATCTACGGTTGTACTGAATGCGCCTCTTTGCACGACCCGTCTTCTTCTTCTTCTTTTCTTGCTTCTCAACCTGTTAATCGAACGAAGTCGTACGTTAATCATCATCCATCTTCTTCATACTCATCATTTAGTACAAAAGAAATCATCACAAATTCGTTAGTTTCGGTTTTGGACTTCTATTAGGATAGTTATTGCCGATATTTTACTTTTTTCAAGCTCAAAAGTAGTCATTTCGCAATGAAAACAGAGTTGATTTGATTAAATTGACCATTTGTAGATTTAAAATTGAATCGGAATAACTTTCGATCCAAAAGACGCACCTTGGGGGTCTGTCCTTTGACTTTACCGGCACGAGCGAGGGATCCGTGCACCTTACCTGAACAGAAATACAAGAAAGAGTTAGAAATGGTTAACGAATATACAGAAACCTATCAAAACGTAAAAATCTTTGGATATTATCAAATGTTGCAAGTTCATGAAAGACTAGAGTCATCGATTGGCTATAGACTCACTTTAAACCGCAAGTTTACACATTAATTTCGCATTAATGCTCGTTCCGTCGGACCAAATATAAAGTCTGCCGGGTTATCATTTTAATGCGAATAGCCCGGTAGAATGTCTGAGACTCACCTCCGAGCATCGGCACCGTCAGGTCAAGGGAGAAAGTGGTGAGTTCAGAGACGGAGAATTCATCTTCGAGGGGCGCTCCGCCGCACGAAAGACTCAGTTCGGCTGCGTCGACATTTTCCAAAGCTGCGACTTGTGCCTGGGGACAAGCAAACCGGATTAGATCGATATTTTCCGAGTCGATGAAAACAAGACGCGGTCTATAGGACAGCGTCTGTCCCACGCCCATGAAAAGACCGCAGTTATTGACGTAACCGCGGTCTCCCTGAGGCCTGAGGAAATTATTCTCGCATTATTGCTCGTTCTGACGTTACACAGTCGATAATCGTCAGGTTATCATTATAATGCGATGTCGACGATCCTCTGTGAAGACGGAGAGAAGGGTAGAACGTGTTACCTTGATTTGAGCGACGGTCTCGTCGCCCTGGCACTCGATAACGTGGGACTGCTGTCCCCGAATGTGTAACTGCATGATTGCGATTATCTGCAACAAATAGCGGTCCGTTGATTATAGAAGTGGTTCGAGGCTGTTCGATCCACGCCGCAAACACGTGCGGGGGGTTATGATAGTGTCGCGATGCTTCGACGCGTGGGATATAACCTCGAACGTTGGGAAAAATCGTTTGTTTGAAATTAAAACCGTTACAGCTTCCCGATGCCGATGTTATCTAGTGTTTCGGAAGATTCGAACGCGGAGGACGGATCGATTCGTACAAACTGTCCAAGAACTCACCTCCACTTGGGCCGGACTCACGACGTAAAGAAGGAAAACGGAAACTGACACTCAACGCCGGAAGTACCCGAGTCAGTTCATCACCATTTTTCGTTTCGCTATATATTCGAACCGCGGAAAAACGCGTCGAATTATTCGGTGAAAATAGCCCAACGAATTTATCCGAGTCATAAAAATCGATATTTATTCCGATTGACATTTATTTTGACTAAATTTAAACCGTCTCTCTTCTTGTGTACGTTTCGTCTGCTATCTGCCGTCCGCCAAGTTCGGTTCGCTGATAACAAACCGGTTGTCAGCATTATTGATGATTGATAGGGCGAAGCGCGAGAAGCTTTGTTGAAATAAAAAAACGAAATTGATAATTATTCTAGTTTCTATAGTTGATAGCAAAAATTATGAAAAACAGTGAAAATAACCGCCTCGTGCGGGACGGCGCTGTCGCGAAGTAACCGAGACACATAACTGGAGATATAGCCATTAACTGGCAGCACGCTATTGGCTCGTGATCCGATTCGGAGGCTGACGTATTCAAGCAGCTGATCGCCGTGCCCCGTGTCTTCCGGGAGTCAGTAGCGAACATCCCGAGGAAATTATGTCCCGATGATCGTGAGAGGTTTCGAAAGTGCGTTGAATATAAATATAAAGATGTGTAAAGCTAGTAGAAAATCGTCTCAACTTTATCGTCCATAAAAATCCGACGTTCCATTCCCAAGCCCGGCCATTCAACCCAGTGTTATGGTGTTTGAAAGAGGAGTGAGTAGGAGTAAACGAAAATGTTCGTCGATATTTACCGACTGTTATTAGTCCTCTTTAATATCGCGTACTCTGTTATAATTATCGCTAAAAAAATATGGGCGGAGACGAAGCTCCGCGCCAACCGCCTAGTGCAGACTTTTATGATAGAGGATCAGGTTAGATCCCCGCCGCACGACGCCGAATACGTCGTCCAGGCGGTCAGGAGGATAGAGCGGAACCGATTGCCTAAACACCTGGTACTCATTCTCGGCAGAGAGTCGCCCTCGTTTGTCGACATCGTCAGGGTGATCGGGTGGTGCGCAACCGCAGGCATTCCTTGCGTCAGCTTCTACGATCACGAGGGTAACCGATGATCCTCCTCGATTTCTTATTTTTCCAGTTTTCTAAACCTAACCGAACTTCGTCGTCCCTCAGGTTTGCTCCGAAAGCGGGAAAACGAGGCGAGAAAAGAGCTCGCAGAGTCCAGACCCGAGCTCGTCGACCTCGTTGAGTGGAACTCCTCGTGTCCCGTAAAGCCTGCGAGGAACGGGATGAACGGGGTAAAACACAGGATGCGGGTGCAGCTACTCTGCAGGACGGACGGAAAGCGGGAAGTCGCCAATCTCGCCCAGTCTCTGGGAAAAGGCGTGATAGCGGGGGCCCTTAAGGTCCGAGAAATAGGGCTTGAGCTTCTGGAGAAGAAACTGGAGCTTGGAGGACTCGCCGATCCCGATTTAGCCATAATTTGCGGGAAGACTTGCTCCACCTACGGTCTCCTCCCGTGGCACATTAGGACGACCGAGTTCCTGTTAGTACGGACGAATCGTCGTTTTGGGAGTTTAGTCGATCGATCGGAAAGATTATTTGCATAATTCTTCTTTGATTACAGACTAACGGACACCCATCGTAACTTGAAGGTCACAGAGTTTGTCAGACTCCTGGAAGTTTTCGCAAAGTGTGAACAGCGGTACGGAAAATGATGATTTTGAGGGCCTAGTTTCACATTTTCACTCGTCTGCGATCGTTTCTGCCCCCTTTCTTACAACTTATCGAGTAGAAATATTGAAGACTGATTCTAGACGGCGATTATAAATGTCGGGTGGGTAAAGATGACGGAAAGATAGATAGACAAAGGCATGATTGAAATGTTTCTTGTAAATATTTGATAATAAATATAACGGGTGGGTGGTAGGTATTGCTCTTTCGAATGTGAAAATATAATTCTTGTAATGAAAATGGAGAAGGAGAGTAGTTCTTTTCTGTCTCGTTACATGTCAAACACTTCCTTCATCCTTTTTAAAAGTAGGCAATTATCGTCGAGTATCTAGTATTTATACGGTGATAATTATTATTATATAACGAATAATTATTATTATTACAAATATGTTATTTGTAGATATTATCAGTTCAATTGATGTTTGATAAGGTAATTTAAACTAGAATCTATGATATAGATATTCCGATTAGAATATATTGAGTGTCAAATCCTTTGAAGAATCCATTCCAAAAAACTGTTAATAATTTATTATAATTCAGTTATATACAGAAATGCACAACCACGGGTAGTTGTTATGTCTTAACTGTTCACATTATGTCATTATTTATTATTAATGATGACATTATACCGTAGGTCAAGAACAAGGTTCACAACAAAGTGTAATTATGTAAATTTAAAAGCATGATAATTGAATTTTTAACAAACACACAATTCATCGGGTGAAGAATCAGTGTCTGTATATATAGCATAAATAAGGAAGATGTACGTTATGTAATATTTAACATAGAGAGAATCGCCCGTAAACGGATATTCCAATAAACTGTAACGTTTGATAATAATTTAACGCCGTTGTAATTTCTCCTGTACCTATTGAAATATATTTACAATATTTGAATGGGTCGGTAAATAAATAATAGATATTATCCAAATAAAATTGATTGTAATATATATTTATTATTTACACAAAAACGTATTTATTTCTTCCTTTTTTTTTCGCTTTGTTGTTTTTTCCCTTTTTTAAATTCAGTTCATGTTTCAACGTTTTAAATATGTATAAGATTTCGTTACTTCATTTTGTTATCGTTATTATTATTTTTTTTTTGGCAACTGACTTGAACTTGAACTGTAACGGAAACACTATTTACTATCTAATGAATAATTATCGGACTATCGAGTCATGTTAAGAGAGAGGAAAGAAGACGTAAAATCGTACAAGTATAATAATTAGTTTGAATGGAAAGATAACTGTACCACTGTGTGACGAAAGAAAGCTGAACAAGTTTCGAGAAAAGCTGGGTGGGTGGGGGGTGGTAGGGTTTCTGCGGTAAAATGTAGTGGGATCCCTTAGCGTCGTTACTTTGAGGTACCAGCTGAAACAAAACAATTATTCCAAATACCTGATCCAACAACGATCGTCGCCTCAGTCTTATTGTCGATATGGAAATGCAATTGCAAGATTCCATCAAATTTTCGTCTACATCTATGGTATCGACGAGGCAATAATTGAGGAAATAGATTCGAATAATAAGAATATAAATACAACCTTGGCTCGACGGTGGAGAGGCTCACTCCCTGTACCGACGTGACGACTTCTTACCGTCCCGATGGGTAGAGTACCGTGATTTTGATCGAGACCTCCTCTTGTCTCTGGACCTCGAGCGGCTCCTCTTTTTGCTCCTGGAAGAATAAGACCTAGACCTCCGTCGATCCCTGGACCTCGATCTGGACCTCCTTCTGTCTCTGGATCGAGTTCTGCTCCTCCTCCTCCTGTCCCTGGCGTCCCTGGACCTGGATCTAGACCTCCTTCTTTCTCTAGAAATCGATCGTTTCTTTCCCCTCGAATAGGACTGGGACCTCGACCTCCTGCGGTTCCGAGACCTCGATCTCGACCTCTTTTTGTCCTTGGAACGTGACCGCAGTCTTTTTCTCTCCCAGGACCTCGATCTGTGCTTTTTGCCAGACCTACCGTAGCTGCTGGACCTGGACCGATGTCGTTTTGCAGATTTCGAGCGGGAACGAGATCTAGATCTGTGCCTGTGGTCGTCGGTCGACCTGGACCTGGACTTGCTCCTGCTTTTCGATCCCTTTTTTCTTCTCCTATCTCTCCCGCTCTCCTTTTTTGACTTTCTGCTCGTCTTCAAAGAGCTCCTGCTCGAATTTGAGCTGGTCGATTCCCCGCTGGAAGATTCAGAGTCCGCGGACCTTGAGGCCGGACTCGTACTAGCCTTTGCTGTATCTGTGGTAACACTTTGCTGCTGTGGCGTTTGACCGCCGCTTGACAGTGTTTCTGATGCTTCTCTTTGATTATTTATCGTTTCTTTTGCATCAACTAATAAAGTACGACGTCAAAAATTACCCTCAATTAAATCCTTCAGAAATTTTGTCTTTTTAAGCCATTAAGAAAAACGTACCTGGCACTTTGCCGCTAGTATTACCCGTATGATTATCATCAAGTTGCTTACGGAGATTGTCGTTCTCTCGCTGCTGCAGTTCCTCCTCCTCGTCCTTTGCTAGCTGCGCCTCTATCTCCTCCTCGACCTTCTTGAACGCCAGTTGTCTTCGCTTGTAAACTTCCTGGAAATTTTACAGGAAATGAGTTGCGAAATAATTTCTCATTTCGCCGAACGTAGGAGAGAATCGAGGCTCACCTTCAGCTGGATGAGCTCCTCGTCGCTGTCCATCTCCTGGTTCTGGTCAGAGTCGCTCTGGTCGTCGTCAGACTCGCTGTCGCTAGCCCCGTAGATGCCCAGACCTACCGCACACGAACTCCAAGTTAAATCATACCCGATACTTGAGAAATTTAACAGCTCTGCGATCGCTTGCCTACATAGTCGGACAGCGACGGAACTATGTTTAAGGAAATTTTTTGTCGAAGTAGTTTCGAATACGAATGCGAATGGATGTGGTATAGTTTCCTCGCAGTCTCTCTTATTGTGGGGGAATAAAATCTTGAAGAATATGAACGAAGAAACTCAAAACTTACCAAGTTTTCGGGTGATCTGAGCAAGAGGGGCCGAGTTGTTGAGGGATGCGACGGGGGGCTGTCCTGCGGGGGCTTACAATACACACGCATTTTAGTAACCAATCGCCTGCGTCACATATTCTCTGGGCAGAGTACCCCCCTCTCGCGACAGAGCGGGAGATCGCCTCTCCCTGTTCTTCGTTTATCAGTTTTACCGCTTAATATAAATACATTTTATATCCTCTAGACTGAAAATAATTTGCAATTATTTCCTGTTTTTCTTTTCGTTTTTTTCAATGCATCGTGTATTGACTCGGAAAACATAAAAGAACAACCCTTCGCGTGAACATAAAAAAATTAATTGAAAATCGCTCGTGTGTAAAATTGGTCATTAATCCTGTAAACAACGAGTTTTGCAACGAATAATGATCGACTAACGACTAGATTCTGGATAAACTTGGATCCTGAAAAATAAAAATATAAAATGGCAGGGCATTCATCGAAGAAATTCAAGTCAAATAATCAAGCTTTGAGAATGAAAAAACAGCGTTGTTTAATACGTATCAGGTTTGTATACAATGCGCCGGGGGAAGGCGAGCTACCTGGTCGTGTTTCGTAACCAGGTAATTTTATCGCCTTCAACTTTAAGCATAGAAAATTCTTGTCTATTAGTCTATCGTTTCTATCTCGGGTACCTTTGGCACGCGCGCGGCTCCAAACCTCTCTGCAAACCGAAGATATTTCTTCGTTCGTTACTTCCAGGAGTATTTCGGTCAAGGATCTTCGGACCTTCAGCATCTGTGATATTCCATTAGTTTTCATATCATCGACTGCGCTTTTAACATACTCTTGGAGTATTTTGCCGCTGCGTTCACCCACATCCGCTCAATTACTCACCACATCCTGCAGCACCTCCTCTCGGGATCTTTTTATAGGAGGGGGAGGAGGGGGAACGGAAACTGGGGCAGAACGGGGACTCTCTTCCGTGGATATTCGCTGGTCGGGAGAACCGGCGTCCCTAAAACGCGATCGGCGAGGCCTGACCACGACTTCCGGACTCTTCTCCGTCTCCCTCTCCGCTTCCCTTTCGCCGGCGTGAAATCCGAGTTCAGACTCTGCTTCGGGCTCCTCTTCGGAGTCAGAATCCTGCAGGAGAATAAGATAAGAGCGTTAGTTCGAGTTTCTGCCTCAATGAGAAGGAGGAACGTAGAGATTCTTACAAATTTACTCTTGGCAGGATTCAAAACAGCTCTTGCTTCTTCTTCGGCCAGTTTTCTCGCCTCTAATTCTTGCTTCCGTAGAATATCTTGCCTCTCTCTTTCCACCGCCTTCTGTTTTTCTCTCTCCATTTTTTCAAGACCTTCTCTTATCCACGCCGGCAACTGCCTCCTTTTAGCTGCGTCTGGTGGACAAAAATAGAAACAAATATATAAGTATATCGAACTTTGAACTCGAGATTAATTCAAACAAGTTCTCTAATACGTTCAAACGAAAGTTTAAACGACAATATAATGTCCACGGCTTTCAAAGTTTCTTTTCCTTCAAATTCATATTCCGAACGCTAAAAATTGTCCATATACGAAACTTTTCGAAGTTAAAAATTGAATATTCGATATTTTGAATTCTTGAGACAGAGATTGATCGATTTTCATCTAAAATTTCAAGTTCCCCTTGAAATTCTCTTCCTTCTTATCCCGATGGTCATTTTTCCAAAATCCCCTGACCTATGGTGGTGCTTGTGTCTTCCTCCGGAGTTTTATCCCTTTCGTCTCTCCCCCTGATAACGTCGCTGTTCCTCATATGCGGTGTTCTGCTAGAATGTCTAGCACCTTTCATGAACGGAGTTGCTTGCTGAGAGTCAGTCATACCGGAAGATTGTTCTCCGGTCCAATATCCAGGAACCTAACATCAATTCCACATCAAACGACGATCCAAAAAGCGATCTTTAAAACCGATCAAACACCAAGACGCACCTGATTATACCCCTGCGAGGGAGACACGGTGTTATAACTGTAGGAAGACGGAGCAGCTGGCGGAGGCACGGTGAACCCAGGACTTATAGATATCGTCGGAGCTGGCGGCACCGCTGGCACAGCTGCGGGAACCGCGACTGGCTTCCCATCCTGACCTCCAGGAGGCGGGACTCCGCCCCATTCCCAAGCATTCAGGCCCGACGAACCAGAGTTCCACTGGCCCCATTGATTCCACTGGTTCCAAGCTTCTGAATAACGAGAAACGATACAACGACGATCAATTTTACGGTCTGAAAGAGCGAGATTTTGTGTAAACTCACCCGTGCCGCTGATACCAGGGGCCGGAGGAGCCTGGGGCACGTCATCCTCCTTGGTGTCCATATCCATGGGCGCCTCGCCGCCGCCTCCGTCGCCGACTTGGTTGGGTCCGATATTTGGGGGCGGGGGAGCAGGAGGGACGACAGTCTCCTTCATTTTGATCCATTGCTGCGCCAGAGCGGCCCAATCGACTGCGGAGCGAGATTTTTCTTAGTTAAATAGCGATATTTGAGAGTTTCAGTGCTCACCTTGATCATTGCTCATGTTTTGGTAGGCAGAGGGGTTGAGAGCCCATTGAGTCGGGTAGTCCTTGCCCTCAAACATTTCGCCGCTCATCTTCATCTGCGATTTCATCAACGATCCGAATCGTTTTACTTGATTTATTGAGTACACGGCCTGGGCTCCGGACTCGAAGACATGGTGATAATTGTTGTTTAGAAACGACGAGGTGTCTGTGCACGGTTCGACGCCTGAATTCCAACCCCGTCGATCGGAGTGTGATTTGACGGATATTTAAACGGTTTGGAATAGATTGACGAGCGCGAAGCGACCGCTTTTGATGTACCGGATACGAGGATCGTAGACGGATTATTCGAACGGAACGAAATTCTTTAGAATCTTTACTACCGAGGGAAACATCGAAGCCCGGTGACTATCGTCGTATCGTCTCGGCCATCGGCCATTTAGAAAAAAAATAATTTGTCCTTTCGCGTAGTCTATGATCGAAGAAATCGATAGGTTAGGGGAACCCATGGAGTGGAAGGAATCGTATCTGCCACATTTAAGCGTCTAAAAGTGGTCCTAAAATCCCACGTTATAGAGGGCGCTCCGAACAGCCGAGAACCGTGAAACACCGGCGAGCGGCAGAATTTGATCATTTATCATTTTTAACTACGTTCAGACAAGGATTTTATGTACTCTGATGAAGAATGAAAATAACTGGGACTGAAAAATAAATGCTGTTTTCGATTGGTATCAAAGATAAGAGGAGTTTGCATTGGGTCACAAGCAATTTACCTAAGAATACTTATAGTCGTCGCGAAAATATAAAAATTTATTATAGTAATATCATGAAAATATACATATACATGTCCAGTGTGCTCCAGTAGCTTACGTGAGTCTAGACTGCTTGCGCAGGAGGCTGGCTTTCCCTTTTTCTTTTTTTGATTATTTATTGACTGAAATCTACGGCGAGCAAAATGTAGTCGCATAATCACTGACTGAAATGACTTGATTTCTCATCTACACTCAGGACCAACAAGTAGGATCGCATTTGGGCTCCAACGAATTTCACTGTGCCGCTGGTAGAAGAGGAGCAGATTTGGGCTCCACCGAAATTCACTGTGTCGCTGAGAGTAGAGGACCGGATTTGGGCTACGTCACATTTCACTATCCCCCTTGGAGAAGGGCATCGGATTTGGGCTACGTCACATTTCACTATGTCCCTGGGAGTAGGGCAGCGGATTTGGGCTCCACCGAAATTCACTGTGCCGCTGAGAGTAGAGGACCGGATTTGGGCTCCACCGAAATTCACTGTGTCGCTGAGAGTAGAGGACCGGATTTGGGCTACGTCACATTTCACTATCCCCCTTGGAGAAGGGCATCGGATTTGGGCTACGTCACATTTCACTATCCCCCTTGGAGAAGGGCATCGGATTTGGGCTACGTCACATTTCACTATGTCCCTGGGAGTAGGGCAGCGGATTTGGGCTCCACCGAAATTCACTGTGCCGCTGAGAGTAGAGGACCGGATTTGGGCTCCACCGACATTCACTGTGCCGATGGGAGAAGGGCATTGGATTTGGGCTACGGCACATTTCACTTCACCTTATTTTAATCATCGCAGTCCTACAAACTTTCAGCTTTGCGACCGTGTCCACAAATTCTATGGTATCACTTTCACTCATTAGGGGATGTACACTCTGATTGCAGGCAGATTGACCGGCCGACTATGCGGTAAGATTTTCATTTTCATACTGTGATATATTCGAGGTCCTCTCCGTGAATCTTCATCTCGAACCGACGTGAATTGTATGAATCTGCTTTTTCCGTTAGAAGCTGCGGCCCAATCGTCGCTCGGGAGTTTTATGGTGCGATATGATTCACTCAATCGTTCACTGTATCGAAATCCCACTGTACGATATTCTCCATCTTAGCTGCAACAGTATTTTCGTCCGATTCTGGTGGATTTTCATCTGGTGATTGAAAATTAACAAGGGCTGCGACCTGCTTCCATTTCGCGAAGGCGTCAATACCCTGATTGAAACAGAAAAAATCAGAATTAGTCGCATTGCAATTGTATTCGAATACCATATGCCATGCCCCGAACTTAACCTGTTAACTCACCTTCGGCAGTTCGGCGCTTTGAAAAGACTTGTTTCTTACTTTTCGTTTTCTATTAGCTCCGATCGCACTTTTACTCCCCGTGGTGCAACTCGGAATCGCGCACGTCTTACCCATTTTTATCACAAAATTATTCCCAGCCCAACGACTCGAAATTCGAATCTGCGTGCTCACGAGTCATAGAGTTACGCGATATCTGATGCGCGCGCGCACGTCAGACCGGATCTCTGCGGTTCTCGACTGTTCGCAGCGCCCCCTATACCGTGAGACACACTTTCCTTTGACGATACACAGTCTATGGTAGAACACTATTTACATTCTCGTCTCATTTTGGATTCGAAAAACTTTTAAACTGAAGTAATTCGAGTAGCTGATCGAAAAAAAAACAGTTTAAAATGTCCAGCAGGTTACCCAGATCAGCGATGAGCTTGAAACAGGTCAATATGAGAGCCGCAGGAACCCTAACCTAACCTAACCCAAAAACTGAGAGCTTAAAACGAAAATACGTAATATTTGCAGTTCATGGTTCACCAAGAAGTGATAAAACTGTATAGAAACATTATGCGGACTATTAAAGAAATCCCGAACGAAGGGGACAGACTCTACCTCAGGGATTGGGCCAGGGCAGACTTTAGAGCCAACCGAGACGTCAAAGACGAGGCAAGCTTTCGCCAATTTCTAAATATCTTTCCAAATCCAGCAACTCGATGATTCCTTACTTCTTTCTTTCAGTTCGCTATTAAATCGTTGATCATACACGGAGAAAATTCGCTCACAGAGCTAAGGAGGAACCTGAATCGCACGAAGGGATCCTAGGGACGATTACTGCTGATCAAACGATAGAGTATACCCCAATATATCTATAAAGTAATTATAATTCGTCAAATAAAGTCTAAAATATTTTATTTACACTAAAGTACACGAGATTGAGGCCCAGCAGTAGGGTGCCTATGCACGTGACGGTCATGGCCAGTGCCTGGCGCAAACTCTTCTGCCTTATTCTGGACCTGAGCAGGAACAGAGCGGCGACGATGTACTGACCGTCGAAGCAAAAGCAGGGGACCACGTTGACGATCGCTAAACCGGCCGAGAATACGGTCACATATTTGCAAAGGAGAGCCAGAGCCTCGGGGTAGTCGGGGTTCAGGAAAGAGTACTTTGGCACCCAGTCGGAAACTTCGACCGTTCTGTAAATGTTGCCCGGATGACCTATGAACAGGACGTCTTTTCCTTCTCGTCGCTTTATTTGAACTACCTGAAAAAGATTGAAGGACATTTTTTTAAGATTCAAAGGTTCTTCGAAATTGTTACAACTATTCCGTTCTTGCCTTAGTTACGTTATCCAAAGAGGGTTGCATGCAGTGAGTATCGTGCAGCGCGCACTGCTGGCTGTACTGGCAAAACCTTTGGGCATTATCCGTGACCAGTCTCGCCGGAAGACACGAGTGCGGCGGAAGTTGTAGCGGAGCTGCTGGGGGCCCTTCGATGTACTCGAAGCACAGACTGCCTCCACTTTCGCTCTCCTCGCTGCAGCAGCTCACTGCTCCGTTAGCCATGTGCCAGGCAGGAACGGACTCGTCGTGTTCCTAAGCATAACGGAACACAGAATAATTCAGAGTAGATTCTGTAAGTCTACGAATAAAACTCGTCTCCGTAAATCTACCTGAATTAATTGCTGAGTTACGCAATAGCCGGGAGTAGGTTCGCGGAGAGAGGCCAATATGCAGTGGTACCAGTCGTCTCCGTCCCTTACTGTGCAATCGTTTATCTTGTATATCGTATCTTGAGGAAGTAGACCTGTGGGTCCTAGCAGCGGCGAGTTCTGTGCAATTTAGCATAATTTAGTGGCTTAAATTTATGAAGTACAAGTTTTAAGCTTTTATACTACAAAAGTTTCGGAAAAAACTCTTTGTTACAGGACTGAAACTTTTTTAGAAGCCTTGAACTTTTTCCAGAGATAATTGAATTCTGAATCAAATGAGGTTCTTCCAATTTATTTCGATATTTGGATTCAAATGTTGAAAAATCTCTAGTTTCTTCTGGTTTATTTTGTGAATTAAAATCAAAATACCACAAATTTACTCATTTTCTCTGATTTCTTTTTCATATTGCCTTCTAAATATTCAGAAATTCCGTTTTTTCTTTTCATATTCGGATTAAAATATCCTAATTTCGTACTTTCTTGCAATTTCTTCTAAAATTGTTTTCAATTCTATCTTCTATTTGACTATCTACATCCGGTATCTCAATCTTTTTAAAATTTAAGACCAGAAATAGAAATTACAGGGGCTATAGTCTTCACAGAAACTCCTTGTCCGATCATGAACAGTGGAGCCCACATCCACGTGGTGAGAATCAAGGTCCCCGCGGCGAGAGTAGCGAGAACGATATTGTGCCATACTCCGGCACAAAGAATCCTCAATTGATTATAGATCGGCAGCGCACCCATGTGTTCGCTGTTGATATGTGCGCAGGCTACCGGTATCACAAAAGCGACCAGCAAACCCATGCCGAATACTTGAACGTCTTCCCTCGCGGCGGCCAAAGCGTGTCCAAACTCGTGTACGACGCTGCAGAGCGCCAGAGTCGCGGCGTAGTACCCGATCTCGTTTAGGGGAAGATTCACACCGGGAAGCTGAAAGTTTTCATGATTGATGATCAAAATCGGTATTAACTAGACTCGGGTTTAGTCTCACCATCGGCTCCAGCGTCTGAACCCCTCCGCCGTCTCTGGACGAATTACCGATCCATAGATTGAGCGTCATTTTGATTATTATGAACGAGGCGATGGGGAGAAGTAGGACGGTTATTATTACGCCGGCATTGAACCAGGCGAGCCAAAACCTGGACCTATCGACGGCCCACTTCATTATCATCCTGTTGCAGGCTGTCGTGAACCATTTCACTCGTAACACTTGGATCTGGAGTCCGGTGTTTTTTAGGAAGTAGAGATACGGGTAGTGGGAGCATGACTGAAAGATATTATCACACGTTTCATGTTCATTATATCGAAATATTCCGAAACGTAGAGTGGATAAATGACGTTCTATTTTATTTTCTATTATTCTCACCCGAAAAAACGTGTCGAAGAAGAATAAAGCGCAGTGAATGAGGCCGATGACTATCAGGACGTTCACGGAATCCATTTTGAAATCATATCTCACGATGATTATCGTTTTTGTTCTAAACTTTTACTCATCATTCATTATCTTGTGATTAAAATTCGTTTACTTAGAGTTTAGATTTTGAGGTTAAATACGACGCGGTGCGGTCACTGGTGCGGTCCGTCTGCTGCTTCTGTCAAAACTATCGAACTTTGAAAAATATCGATCTATCAAATATCGAAAAGCATGCGATGTTCTATTCGAATTTCGAATAGCCAAAAAAGGGATACGAAAACGAATGATTCGATTAAGACTTTCTAAAGACGTGAATAAATATGAAATGAATGGAAATGATACAACGTTTTCGTTTCTACATTTTTGTTCAATCGTTTTTTCTCTTTATTACTTATGTATAAAACACGTAATTCAATTCATCATTTCGTTGTAAGTAAGATAAGAATTAGATTAGATTTTTTCATTACAAGACAACGTTTACTAACAATTATTATTGGATTTTTTGTTATAAATAGAATTACTTTTTTTTTTAAAGATTATTACAGAGTTCTTTATACGAAAATAAGTCTTTTATATTATCAACTATTTTCTTATCATTATTATTATTATTATTACTTTTATACGAAGTTGGAAATATTTATACTTATTTAGCTAACGTTAATCAAGATAGTATCTAGTTGCGTTGACAGAGTGAAGATAAGCGAGATCATTCATCACTCTATAGCAGATTTAAAATTTACAATTAACATATCGGTGCCGAAATGCAGTAGAAATTTTCAGGGGAAAATAGAATACACAATAAAAATCACAGGGAATTGATCATCATCTTCCGTGAGGAAGCTACTACCGTTTCAAAAAGATCAGTAATTAAAATAAGATCTATCTAGCAATAGGTGATATGAGAGTCTGAGGTACTGAGATAAAACATACCTAATCAAGAAACGCGAATTCTTTTGCAATGGATGAGAATTTTTATCGATATCCCACCTAACGCCAGCGAATACCCATCAATCATTATCAGTGTCGTGTTTTCTATCTAGTTAATCGGTAATGAGATGCTGCGAAGTTGAATTCTTGAGGATTGGGCCGTGACCTTTTTCGCTCAACTTCTTTGGTTGAGTTTATAAAATAATATAGGAGGAGAATATTGCGAGATTAACGTTCGTTGTGTTGCGCGATGTTTTTTTTTCTCTCTAATTAAATAATAATTAAACGTGAAATTATGAATTATGTACGTGATCAACGTCGTTTGGTTAATAAATAGAATTTATTTCACTTCAAGGAGATCCGTCCACCTCCATCTTCTCAGTTTCGTTCTGCACCTCGACTTCTTCGCTCTCAGATTCAACTTCGGCTTCTTTCTCTTCTGGCTTTTCGCTCGGGGATACTTCCTCGGTGATCACAACTCCCCTCGCTAAATTATAACAAGAATTGAAAAGTCAATTAATTACAGTTTCATTCCAAAATCGGAATTTCCGTCGCTCACCTTCCTCCTTTTCATCTCCAGATTTCTCTTCCACACTGTCCTCAAGATTTTCAGGCTTCTCGACTACCTCGATATCTGAATCTGAAAGAACGGAGATACTCGGTTGTAATCGATAGGTATATGCCAGTATTGTGGTCGTAATTTTATATCGTCGGATAGAAAATGTGAATGTAACTCTAATATTGTCGCGTCAATTTTTTGTGGCAGTAATTCTAAACACGGTTGACCTAAATATGAATGAAATCGTTAACATTAAATTTTATTTCAACATTTTACATATTTCTACTCTATGTATATTAACTAGGAAATAGTGTCGTTGGAACGATCTTCGATGTTCAATTTTTTTTTATCTTCATGCAACTTTCGCAAAATTTCAGTATGCGCTTTCAAATTGACCAGTTTTTCGCTCAGCTCTTTATCCATGAAATTATCCACCGAGATAATTTTCAAAGTCTTTTCCGGAGGTCTGCTAACGAATTGGAATTTTTTAACAAAGATCGATCGATTGGAATCCGATTTTGAAACAATTTTCGGCGTTTTAAGAGAAATATTTTCGTCAGAGTGTTTCATATCACGTTTTTGTACAAAATTATCGTATTTATTATCCGTGTCTACGTTTTTCTCTTCGGAAATATCGATAACTTGGGTTTCTCTTTGTTCAATCTTCCTATCAAAGTCCGCAAGCTTCGGAGAATCTCTCATTACTCCATGTTCACTAAAATAACTCGATGAGTCACATTGCAGTTTATTAGAGAGGGAAGATGGACGCATCATAGGACTGGCTTGATCGTACATTGAGAGGATTTTTCGACGATGGGATTTCAGGGTTTTCTTAATCTCAGGACTTCTATAAACTGCAACGAAACAATAAACTCAGTCCCTCGACAAACTTGAGGCCCATTTTTCTTGGTCTTCTAAGACACTGACCGGTATCAGAAGCGTTTGATATCCGCTCTGCTATTTTTGGCGGTGATATCCTCCCGACGTTAAAACCCGGAGTGCTTGGAGTCATTCCGGTCAGATCGTGCTCCAACCTGGGAGCCGAGGGCTTCTGTTTTCTAGCAGGATTCCAAAAGTTGCAGTAACAACACCTGAATCCTGTAATTTTTCACAATCATCAAATAGATACGTCGGCTCGTATGATTCTTTGCTGTAAAATCCATTATTGGATCAAAAAAACAATTCTGTACCAAAGTATTCGAATTCTTCCTTGAGTGCCATTCCGTTGTGCGATTCGCACTGCCTGCATATCAGAGCGTAGCGATTCGAGGGCCCGTCTCCGACCAGATATTCTACCAGACGATCCAGATAGCTCCTCTGCTGAGGAAGTATCGGACGAGGTAGAGGCGCTCCTGTTGGAAGAACAGGTTCGATAGCTCATAGTTTTTGTCCAGAATGAAAGAAACTTGAATTAATTGCGTCAAGCAGTTAGTTTGCGAGTAGAAAAACAAACAAAAGATGATAAAACAGAAAATATTCTTTTTAATACTAACTAGCGGCAGCGGTGGGAGTGTTAAACTGCCTAGCAGCTGTCGCTGCGGGGTAGATATTATTGGGTTGCGGAGTATGCGGAGGCACCGTGCCGACAGGAACTTGACCAGAGTTAACTAGCCTACCGATTTGTTTGTTCGGAGCGAGATGAGTCGCGGTCAAAGGTCTTCTCCTGAGTTCAACCGATCCTGCGCCTTGAACAGAAGCGACCGTTGGTGCCTGCGGAGTCGCCGTTTTCACCGGAGTCTCTACTCGCGGGGAGGGTTTCACCGGAGTTGGCTGAAATAGATTTTGGTCAATTTAGAGTACAATTTTCCATTAATTCGGAGAAATTTGATGAATGCAATGACTGAAATCCAACTACGTCCAGAAGCGATGTACAAACCTGTGGGGACAGCTGTAACAGAGAAAGAAAATGCAAATTCAATGAATGAATGCGAATAATTGATTGCCGTTACGAATAGTAAAGATCGATATTAGCTTACAGGCGTCATCCTGAGGCGGTCGGGAGCAAATTTGAGCAAAATCTCCTTAGCTTTTTTGTATGTTTCCGTCTCAATGACTTCGTCGAGTATTTTTCTCTTCTCGGTTTGCATGGTGGAGAGTTTACTCTGGTTCCTAGATATCTTACGTTTGTAGTACCAAGAAACGAGGTTCTTGGTGAACAATATCCTGCAGAAAAATGAACGATCGATAAATAGGATCGATGATAAACTTGAGGGCAGTATTTCCTGTTACTCACAGTATCGGGAATATCAACAGAGGAGTCATGTAGAATATCTGATCGTACAGAGCGGCGGGGAAGAAGTAGAAGTAAAAAACTAGGGCGGCGACGATGTAAAGAGCGACGCTGTAGACGATCAGCGTACCGACGATCTTCTTGTGCTTCTGTTCTGTGTTTTGTCTGTATTCTTCGATCTCCTGAATTTTCTGTAAAGTAAATACGAGATTTATCCCTGTTTCAGTTTCGACGGTGTCGAAATTATTACCGTTTCAAGATCCTCGAGGACCTCGTAGGTGGCCTTCTTTTTCTGAAACGATAAATATAATATAATTAGGACTTTTTGATGAATTTACACCTGCGTCACAAGGTTCACAGCTTAATCTTGACCCACGAGTATAATTCAGAATCGCATTACAGGCTGCTCGATTCAATGCTAATCAAGGAAATACATTAAGACGATGGAAATTTTGTGCTGTCATTAAGATGACTGATGGTAGAATTTTATTCTACATTATATTAAAGAAGATAAAAAATACCGCTCCATTAGTTAAAAAAAAATGTACGAAACGGATCTGAGAGTATTTACAGGAACATATGTTCGAGAAAAAGAGTTTGAAAAAAAAAATAGTAGGGAATTGAAAGTTGAATATTTGTAACCTAAAAAGATCGAAAGCGGATAAATGAAAAGTGACGTTTCTGTATTTGCGACTGAAAGGTATTCAAGGTTATAAAAATGACTTACCCGAAATCTTGAGAGTATTATCCCCATTGCGCCGGTGGTGCGTTGAGCGGATCTTAGATCCCAACAGCGGTGGAGAGATGATAAGATCTTTGTTCAAACAGAAGACACTGCACATCCACAACTTCGACACGTCAACTGCCCGCGATCGTTTTTAAAATAGAATTTAGGCTGTCCAGTCGTCGGCTCGACGGGGGCCGCAGGTTTACGCCGGCAACGGGCAGACACTTGACGCATCCAAATTTAAATTTCTCTCAATTTTATATTTATAGCACGGCGAGCGAAAAACGGGGGGCGACCGAGACGACCACGGCACAGTGGCAGGTGTGATACCGACCGATGACACACGCGTTGTGCATTCACTCGCGGCAGTTATCCTATACGGTACGGAAAATATTACGCGTCAAGAAAAAAAGAAAGTTTTTTTTAAAGAAAAATTGATACAGTTGCCTTTATTTCACATCGATTTATTTACAAAATAAATATGTCAGACTGAATTTAACCATAATTTCACTCCCCGGACGTCGTGATTCAAAAATTAACCATCAAACTACAAAGACCGATTCACATCGATGATGGGCCGAAAAAAAGTAGTTCGACGTAGATATGGATCGCGCGAAGATAGTTAGCCAATTAATTCTTGATATTCGCGGCTAACTCCGCGTTCGCGTTGATGATGGGAATGGCCTGTTCGATGAGTTCGATCTCGACGTTTGAAACTTTCGGTAGACCGAAGTTTCTGGTTACTCCGTCGGGTCCGAATTCTACGTCGTTGGCGAAGTATCGGCAGACCGGCATCACGTTGGATCTGACGTACGCACTCGCTATGGAGTTTCCATAACCGCACTTGCCACACGCTATCGACAGAATAAATTTCGCCGCCGCAGCTGCCATGGATAATTTTGGTCCACTTTTGTCGATGCTGGCCAACTCGGTGTCCGACGATCTCAATCTCCGTATCAGAGACTCCTGCTGGATCTGATCAGAGGAATGAGTTTAGTACCTCGAAAGGCGAAACTGTTTTTATCCGTACCGAAGAGAATTGATTGATCGGTTTTGCCTGCGAGAGGAGAGGAACTACGGTGCAGACGTCGGCTCCCCCGACGATCGGTATCGTAGTGAAGGCTGGATTGAGATCGAGAAAGTTAGCCGCGATCGATTCAATGCGCATTGAGTGTATGGCGGTCGAGCCGATTATCCTGTCGGGGTTCCACACCCTGGCGGTTTTGTAGATTTCTGATACCAACGGTAAATTTGCTGTTACGGGGTTCGCGAAGACCGCCACCAGCGCGTTTGGGCACGATTTCACCATCATTTCGGCCATCGTCTTAACGTATTTTGAACTGGCAAGAAATTGACCGTGGGAACTCGACTTTCCCGACGTAAAATCGTTCTCGTCCATCAGTGCGATTATGTCCACCTACAGGGGACGAAACTCAGTCCGCTAGAATTCTACTTCATTTTTAATTTCTTGTTGTACCTCTCGCAAGGCGTCTACGATATTCTTCTTCTTGAAGTATCTTATTTTAGTCGAAGTATCGACGTGGCTTGCGTCTAGCAACAATCCAGCGGATTTACCACCCGTGTCTCCTACGTACACGAATTTTATGATCGATTCCTGTTTCAGGAGCAGAGCTGTATACGCGGGCGTCACACCACCGCCGATCAAAGCCACCGATACAGATTTTTCAGACTCTACTGTTTCCTCTTTCTTTTCGCTACTTTTATTCCTCGTCGATGTCGGAAACGTTAATAAACCTCGGCGCAATACCGATTCAAAAACTTTACGATTCAGACGCAACATGTTTAACCTCCTTTATAATTAACTTAAAGATTTGACATATCGTTCTGCTAGTTTTGAAGAACGGTTCTTCTGTTTTTGTGATTCCCCGCATGGATAGATCGAGCGAGTGTCTTTTGTTTTACGTAGAGCGATGGTGGCGCTGTGGGCGGTCGTCGGGTCGAACTACCCTCGTTGACGTTGAGCCACGAACCATGTGGAAATAAGAGTGGCGGGGGGGCACGGATGTGAATCGGTCTCAGTTTTCTGTAGTGAGATATCAGTGTCCGATACTCGACGAGAGACGACCCGAGGTAAATCCGAATAAAACTAGGGCATCGTGAGTCGGGAAGATCTAGAGTGTGTGAAAATCGAATCTACAACAACCGAGTAACAATACCTGAGGAATACTTTTTGGTATTATCGCGTATTTTCATAGTTACGAAACAAATTAAATCCTCGCCCCGTCGCGTTGCTCCACACGGCTTACCGCACGTTAGTGTAAACCAGTGACGCCGGAAACTTTGTCCTCGGTCAACGATAGCGTGAATATTTCAACCCCCGATAATCCCACGTAATTGTTTTGTTACACTAAAAATTCGAATCACATCCAGACACCGGCTAATTTGTTTTCGTCCTCGATCGCTCCATTTTTTCGGGGGGTATGGAGACTGGCAGCCGCCATGACAAAATTTCCGTATTCGTCGGTCTAGCCTTGAGCCCACGATCTTTCCTACTCACGATTTTCGCATTAATTCACACTATGATGATATCCACCGAGGTTTCGCAAAACATTGTCACGAATGAAATAAAAAACGTGTTGAAAATCTTGGCAGACTGATTATTGACGATATCGAATCAATTCCTACTCCGAATACCCAGGGTTTCGGACATAATCGATTCTCATTTTATTCAGATCCTCAAAAAGATGCCCGAACTAACAGAATTGGACAAGGCCACGTCCTCCGAACCCATCAAGGTCGAGGCAGCGGCAGCAGCCGCAGGATCGGGGACAGACTCAGACTCCGATGACACGATTCCAGAGCTGGAAGATGCGGGGGCGGCTGGAGCAGGATTTCCTGGATCCACCGTCACCGGTTTACCCATCGACATGGTCTCCAAGGCTAAGCAGAGCCGCGGGGAAAAGAAGGCGAGGAAGCTGATGAGCAAGCTCGGACTCAAGCCTGTGAGTATTTGGGACTGTTGCGTCGTGGCACGATTGCTGACGTGTGTTCCATGTTTCAGGTTCAAGGCGTCAACAGAGTGACTATCCGTAAATCTAAGAACATTCTGTTCGTTATTAACAAACCAGACGTCTACAAGAATCCGGCCTCGGACACTTACATCGTTTTTGGCGAAGCCAAGGTGAATATTGTTACCCTGTTGCGTCAATTTTTGTATCTGTAACTGAAATGATGATACCAAACGAGTTTCGCTTTTTCACTGAAATTCCCAGTGACGATAACCTTGGCAGACTGAATTTTATCTTTCTACCTTCGGTTTCTGATTGAACTGATTTCGATGTAGAGTTTAATCGGTGCTTTACTTTGTTTTTCAGATCGAGGACCTCAGTCAGCAGGCCCAGGTCGCTGCTGCGGAGAAATTCAAGGCTCCAGAAGTTATTCCGGCCACAGAAGCTGGTGGCAGCACGACGGTGAGAGTCTTTATCGGTTTATCGATATCATAATATTATTATTATTATTAGTTTTATTCCGGACAACGTTAGAGGTTTAACTATTTTCAATTTCCAGGTGGTAGCGCCGATCCAAGAGGAATCCGAAGAGGAGGAAGTTGACGAGACGGGAGTAGAAGAGAAGGACGTCGACCTTGTAATGTCCCAAGCCAACGTTAGTCGAGGGAAGGCTATCAAAGCTCTGAAGAATAACCAGAATGACATCGTAAACGCTATCATGGTAAAAGACGAGAAATTCTCTATCTTGAACATAATAATTGAAATTTTTATGATACGATTACTCGTTTGCTCGCAGGAATTAACAATGTGATGAAGCTGCTCACACATTGTTGAAAAGTAGCAGCGATCAGGCATTGTCGCTGTCACGGTCAGTGTTTGGATTTTGACACCGGTGCATCAGCGAAAAATCATCTATTCTTATCTATCTCACACTCATCGTGAAAATATAAAAATTTTTCAGATAAATCAACCCCAGCTTTTTCTTTTAACGAAAAATTGCTGCTGCTCGACATTGAAACAAATTTACATGTATATACATTATTCATATATAAAAATAAAACGCATAGAACGACGATTTTTCACGTTATTTTCATAACAGATAACTTTATTATCATAGTCAACCCTGACATAAGTTTTTCTTTTCCCATATAATTTCTTATGTACAAATAATATTATAATACACATCCATTCACCCGAATACCGCATTGAAACATTTCACCATTGTTATTATTGCGTAATATTTGAAAATTCGCCATTTGATATCGATTTTAAGCTAAAAATAGCCCAAATTTGATTATACTAGCCAATAACTACCCAAATTCGATAAGTTTTAGCTAAAACCGTCTACATTTGATTAATTATGTTCTTATTAGAGTTGAAAATTTCTTCAATGCTATCAAAATAGCCATTCGTTAAATTTAAGCCAAAGAAAAGTATAAATTTGATTGATTTCCATAGAAAATGACGAATTTTCAACTTTTATAACATTTATGTAATATGTTTTGTAATCATAATCGTGACCTTTGTAACAATTTATCGGATTCAGCCGCGAGACTGATAACTTCGTCGGAAGCCTTGATTATGTTTCGTTCTATGTAATTTCTGCTGTTAGTTTCAGTCTCGTGGAGGTAATACCTGCGAACAAAAATTGTTCAATTCAAGTCAACGTTCGTTTAAAAGCGTTGCGAATCTTTTAAGCTTATCTCCGATGTAAAAGTCCATTCACCTGTAATTCACCATGATTCCGCAGCTGTTTGCTGCCCCTCGCGGCGAAGGATCTGCGAGCCAGTTAATCCTCCACATAACGGCGCCGTTCCTGAGGTGGAAATTGGCTGTAAAATAAAACGAGGAGTTATTACAACAGAAACTTTTCACATTAACGGGAGTTAAACCCAGTCGAATCGTCTCTCACCGACGCTGTTCAGGGCATAGTTTCTCCTTTTCTCTTTGTACAAGTATCTGGCGCAGGAACGAACCAGCGGAACTCTGAGTGCTTTTGCTATATCCTTGTCGTTTATCCACAGAGAGTTGCCGAGAGTCTTCTTTAACGCCGTGTAAAGGTCGCCGCTGCTCAGAAGAGTCTCTACGACCGCTCGTTCTTCCTTGGTAAAAGTTTCTCCGGGATCTGGAAGAAGGCACGTCTTGAATTCCGTCCGACAGTTAAACCCTGCAAGGCTCTGGTGTTATACCGTTTTTTATCCTCTCAAGAAGCCATATCCTGTAGTTTGGGATCGGGGAGAGACTGGAGAGCTGATCCACCAGCGGAAATTCCTCCGAAACCTTAGAGGCGACGTTCTTTATCAGGTAATTTCCCAGCTCGATACCCTGAAAACGATCTCGTTCCTCATATTCGAATATTTTTTCGATCATTCCAGTTCACAATCACCTGTAAACCCTTCTGTGTCGACGCTATCGAGTAAAAAACTGCAGCCTTCACCCTCGATACATCCTCAGAATCAAAGCAACCGTCCTCCAACTCCTTTACCTGACTCTGGGATGTGGTTTGGACGACTTCTTTCACAGAGCCTGTAATCATTGATCAAAATAGATTCTGGAGTCGATAGAAGCTGAACTAATTCAATTTTATCGATCTCCTCAATATTTTGCAGTTCAAGATCGAAAGATTCTCTTTACTGGATATTTTGTCGCACAAAGCGGTGTGAAGAACGACCAGAGGCTCCCCAGGCATCGCCCTGTGTGTGAAAACGTAGCATCTCCTGTAGGGTCCGACTCGTCGCTTCAAATCGGTCCAGTTTTTGATAGGATGAATCATTTCGTAGTCTGAAACCTGAGAAATCGATTCAGGATTGAATTCCAACGAGCTTGAATGAGTAAGTTTCCACCTTCTCTAACATCTCGCAAGAACTCTGCCAGGTGACTCGTTCGAGGTCTAAGAAACCGACGGAGAACCATTGCATCAACAAATCTCTGAGACTCAGATTCAGCTGTTGGGCAACGATCGCTTCCTCCGGATCCTTGAGCTCCGGTATTAAATTCTGTAAACGAAAAAGAGGAAACCGATGTAAAAACGCGGCCGTTGTGATAATCAAGTTCTGCCAATTACCAAGACGTCCGTTCTAAGATCGACTAAGAATTTAACTCCGTTCTTCAGCCTTCCGGTCAGCAAAAATAGCCAGTGGTATCGCGGAGTCAAAACATTCCTCAGAGAACGCTCGCTGTTCAATATCAGCCGCTGTTCTTGTTTCTGGGGTGAAAACAGTCGGTCAGGATTCATCAATAGTCAGAGTTTAGCGAGTTCCGAATGTCTCACCTCGTCGGGAACCAGCTTCATCGCGATTTGTCTAACGGCGCCATGATCGACCGCATATTTCGAGGCCAGGGTCAGAACAAACGCCTTTTTCTCATCTTGAGAGAAGCCGCTGTATTCGGTACAGAGCGATTGCACCTTTGCCTGGAAGGGATCATAAATTCGGAGTCAGAGATGGAGAATCGATTCGATGGTTTTGAATAAAAAATTAGTGATTAATAATGATCCTTCATTATCTTCGTTTCATTCCATTATTGAATAAAAAAAAACAAAAAGGAATCGCGTATAATCAAAATTGAATAACAGGGTCAATTGTTACCTCAACGATCCAATTACTCGTGTTAGGAATTTCTCTGAGTTTAAAAACCTGGTCCAAACGTTCTTCGACAGGTGCGTCATTCTCCTTGGAATGTTGACTGACACTGAGGTGCCTGATCATTGTTCTGACGCGTGGAATTAACCGGCCAAATACAAGCCCAGTCCCGATCATTCTAATCCTATCCTTCGCTTTCCATTTAATTCGCTGCGGTATTTCAATATTTCATTCCGGTCTCGTCTCTCGTCGAGAGCGGATCAGTCATCGAAGTAATAGGTTAGGGGTAGGGATGGGCGATGTTTGCCGATTAATCGAAACAATCGATTATTTTTTTTCAAATAATCGATTATTTGCGTCGATGTTTTTTCGGGCCGATTCATCGATGTTCGATGTTTTTTATCGAACATCGGCAAAAAACATCGGTCGAAGAAAAATGACAAAAAATCCCCAAAATACTTCACTTTTGAACACTCTTTATACACCACACATATAAAAATCACCACTTTTCATCTATCAGTGGATATTAATATTTTGATAGTTGAATTTTAATGCGAACTTTGTTTATGTCATTCAATTCTACTTTATCGACTGTGATTCATATTTTTCGGTTCATATTATATTACTATACTTTCAGTAAATCTGACTTCGATACTCTCATAATCATAAAGATTGAATAAAGTAACAGTTGAGATATTAAAAAAGCAAAAAAAAAATAAAAAAATCAATCATAGAAAAATAATCGATGTATCGATTCTTTTTTCAAACATCGATGTTAAACATCGATGCTTTTTAAACATCGATTATTTAATAATCGATCTTTTTTTTCAACATCGCCCATCCCTAGTTAGGGGTAGGTCGTGTCGCGCTTGTGGCCGCCATTTTTGTAGTCCAGATCGACGTTGACGCGCGGAAGATTCAAACAGTGTTTAATAAACTCAGAAAGATTGCAAGAGAATTTTAGTCCCTAACTAGATAATTAAGCAATTGAATACATTAAAAAAATTATTCTCCCGCTATTTTTAGGATTTACCGCTTCAAATATCACACATTTTCCCATATTTTAGTAAACAAATGACGTCACGGTCTGATGGGACTACAAAGATGGCGGCTCTTTCCGACTCGGTCGGTAACTCGACACTTACCGCGTGGAATCGGGCCTCGTTAGTTCCACCCAGTGCCGCCAGGGGCGCGTCGAGTGTCGGTGAAACATTTGAAACGCGGCGTGGTGTGAGTGAGTTGCATTTGTTTTTAACCGTCGTTATTTGTTGCGCGATTGTTTCAACGGTATAAAAACCCGCGGAGTTGTGTGTTTAAAGCGGTGATGTGGAGTGTTTAGTGTAAATATTCGCGTAGTTTGTTTGTGTCGATGATCTGAATTACGCTGAAATCATGCGGAAGCCTCTCGTGTGGTAAGTAATCAACCGTTTTCTTTTTTTATCTGTATTTAACACGCGCATCATACGGACCAAAAGGTCGGTTCGAAATAATGGAATATCGCGATTTATGAAAACAGAAAACAATCGAAGAGCGTTCAACTAACTTACGCAGTGTTGTGAATATATTAGCTTCAGTGCGTTATGCAAATTGTAAACGTGTTAACAATAACCGTTGGATTGATTACACGACGACGTTGCAACAAATTTACAGATATCTTCGAACTGTTTTCTATTTACTGTTTTTGTTATTGTTTTTGTAGACCCCACAGTTTGATACAATGACTTTTTTTATCGGTTTACCGGCCCTGCATCCCAGCTCCTCGATCTGCAATTCATAACAAAATATTATTTCGAGGTTATAAAAGTAGTTAATGATCGTATCTCAAAAGAAGCGAATCTCGTGTTCACTTTTTTACAGGGTATTGACGCGGAGAAGCATTTTTCGACTGGGTAGGCATGAAGTGTCGTTATTGTTATTATTGTTGTTACGCTTGTGAGCGTTGTGTCGGTGATGATTGATTACGCATAGAGTACGAGTTTTCGGTTTTTGGGTATTCGAACCTTGTATAGATTGCGAAGACCTCGTATGAGTTTGCCGAATACCACCCTTTTCCCATCCATCGTCGGCAGTGACTTGAACGTTATATTAAACTTAGAGTTGTTTGTGTCCGGTCCGTTGCTCCACATGGAAATAACCCCGGGTCCTGTGTGTCGTAGAGTAAAATTTTCGTCCTTAAATTTATGGCCGTAGATCGAAGTGCCTCCGGTACCGTTAAACTTTGTTACATCGCCACCTTGGCACCAGTATCCCGGTAATATCCAGTGGAACGACGTTCCTCTGGGAGTTTTTAACGAATTACTCCACATCTTCGCGTATACTTCGCGAAAATATCTGTTACCTGTACGACAGACCCTCTCCTGTACCCTTACAAAATGATACGAAATTCGCGCACGTTTCCGGCACGACGTCGTCGTAAAGCTCGAAGACTATTCGACCGAGACTATTTTTCGATTCCGCTATTTCGATATCGAAGAAACATCGAGTACGCGGTGATCCAGATCCAGCAGCGAGACAATCGGCCCCTGTATCGATCTTCCAAATCAAGGGAAACCTGGAGGTCGCAATTTTAAAGGGGGGATTCATCAAATTTGTTTAAAATAATCCTCACTGTCCTCACCTAGCGGTGTGCTCCATGTTCTCTTCGATACGCTTCCACTCTCTGAGAAACACGTCGGTGGGATAGTTGGACTCTGTTGAAATAATTTCCCCGAGTATTTTCTTATTCTCCCTGGCTATGATTCGATTTCTCAATTCTGCGCCAGTCAGCAGTTTTGATTCGTTCAATTTCACCCTCGGCATTGAACAGTCCACTTTACCCTAAGAATATAAACACACACGAACTACGTAATCAAAGTTGCGAAACTCGCGCCACGTAGGTGTGTCCCTATATTCGAGTAGAGTAATTAATAGTCAATACAAACACCCAAACGATTCACGATGTTCAAACGCTGCACGAGCTTCAAGTTTTCTTCGTCTATCACTTTCAGTCTGGCTGAGTCAGCCAGCGTCTTACGTGACTTTAGGTAGTCTTCGGGATTGAATCTAGGCGCTTTGTTATCTATCCTCGCTCCAACTTCTCCGAACTCGATCTACACCGGTTATTGAAATAATGTCAGATCCCGTTTCATCCGAATATGGAACCCGGTGGGGAGTAAGAAGCGATAAATTCACCTGTTTTTCCTTCCGTGATTTCATTTTTGCAAATTATTATCTACGTTTTATATCACTGCGAATTTTATATCGGGGTTAAGAATCGTTTGATAACTTCACTCACCTTCTTTTGTTGCGTTGATGTGTTCAGTTTATTTATCGTCCTCAATTCTCTTATTTTATCAGCTATATTATAACCAATAATAAATGCCAAAAGAAACATGGACGTCGATTTCGGTCTCTGAAAGGCGGCAAAATGCCATCAAAATTGTTGATATGACGTATCGACTCGGCGTGTAAACAAAATTGACAAGTTTGAAGATAAGGAATTAGCTACTTTTCAATCTCTGCACTTTCATTCATCTCATTTTCTAATAACGTTAAAAATAGAAACTGGAAAGAAAAAATTGCAAAAACTCTGAAAATGAATCACTCGAAAGTTTCAACTTGTTCGAGTTTCCCTTCGTTCTTCTCCTCGGCAGATTTGAAACGAGGAAATTCTAAGGATCCGACAATTTCTATCGTCGACTCGATTCATCCGGTGAAAGATACCCCGCGAACGAACTGCAGCACAAACAACGAGGCACGTTCTAGTTTACGCAAACTTTGATTAAAAAAAAAAGATGAGGAAAGTTTCTTTTAATTTTTCTCATTTTTATCACATCCGGGATAATTTTGTACACTGTTGAAAATATCTTGAAATTTCATATTTTTGTCTTGATATTCAAAAAAACATACCGAGTTTTCAATCACACATATCTCAATATTGATACGGTTCTATTTAATTTATGAAACTTGGAGATTCGAAACATACTATGATTCTCTTTTAGTTTTCAGTGAGAAACGGTATTTCAGTCAAAAATTTACATTTTTTGGTTCATTCTGCAATATTTTATGATCCGATTTGGCAATTATTGCAGTGGAAACCCATTTTTGAATGCATCGGAATTTGGAATTTTCAAAACTGTTGTATGAATATTCAAATATGAAAAAAAGTTTAATTTTATTATGCTTCAAATCCATTTTTATGAAACTTAATACAGAAATTTCCAACAGTGTAGGTTCGAAACGCGGTCAAGTTGATCCAGGAGGAATGCGAGAACGTTATTTCAACGATTAAGAATCACCAAAAAATTGCGTCGGATATTTTGAGATCGAAATTATTAATTCCCGGTGATACGGAAATTTTGCAAAGAATGATCGACGGGTTGAACGAAACTCTTCTCGAAGAACGTATTAAAGTCACGGAATTGAGAAAAACGATGAAACGATACAAGCGTGACAATGAATCGTTGATCAACGACCTCAGGTCTCACATGGCGGAGGTCAATTATTTGACCAAAGTAGCCAACGGAAAGACGAGACGGGATCCTTCGGTGGTCAGAAAAATGATCAAACTCGAAAAACAGAATCGTGAATTGATGGCCAAGTGCGAAAAACTCGGTAAAAAAGAAACCAGGAAATACTATAAGGACACCAATTATTCGTCGAAGGTGACGAAAAAAACTCCCACCAATCATTCCAGCTTCCTGTCTCCCTGTTTTTTTGAAACCTCTAAATTATCGTCGAGTTATTCGGTTTTGGTTGACATCAGGCCTTCGAAAAATCTCGGCTTCGGTATTCAAACTTTGGTCTCGTTGATTCCTGAATTTCGTTCTTTATGGTCGATCGGCGGTGAGCTTATTGATATTGGATCGAATCGGAGGCTGCGAATTAGCGACAAAAAAACGAAAATTGATGATAACAAAAAGGGACTACTCTCCTGCCTCAAGAATAACCGAAGCTCTTCGGATAATCGGAGAAAATCTTCGACAAGTGTAACAGTCAAATTTGATCCCGAGGTCAAATGTTGTCTGAGCGATTCCATAGACTCTAAGATTTATTGTAAAAAACGTGCAGATTTTATTCAACGATCCGCGTATAATTTATTGTCCAACAGGGAGATTAAAGTACCTTTACTTATGCAGACGCAATTTTTTGCACAATACTTATGGACAGGAGGAGGAGGAGCTGGATTCTCGTGAATGTAAAGTTAATTTATAATTACTACAGGATATATTTAATGAGGGGAAGTAAACAAAAAAAAACTAACAACACTAGATTGTACTTGAGTTTGTTTTTCTCGTTCACTGGCTGAGGCATTTATTTTTTTTTCCTTTGATTTTTTTTTATACATATATAATATATTTATTCATTTATTTTATTTTATTTTTCTTATTTAATCATTATTATTATTATTATTATTATTATTATTATTATTATTTCTGTTCATCAGTTTTTGTTGTTGTATAGGTGGTTTTTTTTCTTGTTGTTGTGAATTTTCTTTTCTCCCTCTATCAAATAATCCATGCATATCCTCGGGGTTCGTTATACAGCTGCAGTTATGATGATTTACATATTGTGTTATAATATGCACACACCCGCCTTACAAGTCAGAGTATATACCTATATATTTTTTTTTGCACGACACACACAGATAATAGTGCGATTTTACGTTGTTTTTTTTTGTATATCTACTATAGAATAGATAGACCTGTACTCTGTGTTGTATCTTTTGTTATATTTTAATTGTTTGTTTGTTTTATTTGATTTTCGTTTTTTAATTCAATTTTATTCTCCATCATTATTTATATTTATATTATTACAGATAAGTTGACAAAAAATTTCACAATAATATGATGATCGTTTTGCTTAGTATGCTGTAAATATACGCTTGAATTTTTTACTTTTTTTTTTTTTGTATCATTATATAATATACTTCCTTTTTATTTATTTCTTTTTACCTTCACAATGAAACAGACACTGATCATTATCGGGTTTGACGATAGATAGGTTATTGGTGTATATAGGTACATTTTTATTAGCATTTATTATAGTCAAATATACACATAATTCATATTTTATCATCATAATTGTATATCAAGTGGTATCGTATCGTATCGTGTTGGGTTTATTTTTATTTCATCGTTTTATACGTGTGTGAAGATGGATCAAAATATATGTAGTTTTTTTTTTTTTTTTGCTTTCATCTTTTGATCATTTTTCGTTTTCTCCTCCGTCAACACTTGCAGAACTATTGTGCAATTCGCACCGGGTAGAAGATGGTGGTGGCTAATCGATAGAGACCCTTAATTTCAAAACAAGTAGTTAGATTTTATTCATTTAAATTTCATTTGCTAATTTTTGCTTACTTTCATATTCGTCGACGCGATAAGGAAGCGTGAAGGTATTTTATATCGTTTCGAATATATAATTATACTGGTTAGGCATAATTATATAATACCTACGATAAATTATTAGATTCTTTTTCTTTTTTGTTTCAATTTATAATAATGTATAGTTTATTACATCTGATTAACACACATTAACGCGGATTATTGAACAGAATAGTGAGATAAAACAATAATTTGCAAGGTTTTTTTTTTCATTAATATTATTATTATTATTATTATTACACTCAGGTATGTATATTCTGTTCAAATCAAGGGTCTCTGTGTATATATATACTTCCGTCATTCGTTCATGATCCAAAAAAAGAAGAAAAAAACCATGCTTGTTTGTGTGTCGTGTGTGTTTGGTAGGTAGGATATTTTGTATAGGAAGAACCACTGGTTGGGTTGGATTTGTTAAATTTTTTTTTTTCGTTTTCTATTTTCATCTTTTCAATACTTTTCAAAATACAGGACCATCATTTTTTCCTTTTTCAAATATATATATATATTCATTGCGGAAGTATACCATAGCAGATAAATTGATAATTTTTTTTTGTATTTTCTTTATAATCTCTTTTTCTTTAGTATCTTTTCTCTTGTACATTGGATTATATAATACATGATTATTATTACTTCATTTGTTTGTTTGTAATTTATTATTCAATCGTTTGTATATAGAGAAATTCAAGTTCAAATATTGAACGATTAAAGGAGACACCAATGAAATTTGAATATATCTATATGTATATATATATATTTTTTTTTTGCTTCTCTTTTTCTCTCTGTCTCGCACACACACACACACACACACACTCCTCATCTTTCTTTCTTTCTTCTTTTTCAGTGCAACTTGTCAATTAATTAAATAATGAATTTGATTTAATTTTATCAATAATATAGACACATTTTTTCGTTTTTATTTTATCATTAATATTTTTTCTTTCATTTTCGTAAATTTTTATTTTATTTTATTTCATTTTTTCTCATTTCTTATTTCTTATTTATAACACACTGAAACAAGGATATATATATATATATATTTATGATGATTGATCGATCGTAATCATATAATTTTCGTTTCTGCTTTCTGGTAGGTAGGTATTGCCGATTCAGATTCAGTATATAGTGAAATTAGTTACTTCCACGTATGGGCATACATATAATATACCTAATCTTGTTAATGCGTTTTATTAACGCGGGCGGCATTTAATGATAATTTAATTGAAAAGGGCGAGGATAATATAATTCCACGATGCTTATATATATAGAGGAGCATAAAACCGCGTGAAGGTCAGATGTGTGACTTATTATATTTTTTTTTTTTATATTCCCTCAGATCTAAAGAATCGGCAAAACGCTTTCATAATATTTTTCTTCTTTTTCTTCTTTCTTTCCTTATTGGTTTCTTTTTCTGTTTTTTTTTCACACCTATTTTCATTCATGAATCACCATAATATATTGTGAAATAACTGACCTCTTCAAACTTATACGGAATTATCATATTCATATATTATATAGATTGTACAAAATTAAATGAAACAATATAACAATAATAATAATAATAATAATAATAGTAATATATAATAAATATTTTCATAATATGTTAAATTCAACACTTTTCGTTTATCTTTTCGTACCTTAGTTTTCAATATTTTTAATTTTGATACACAACAAAAATAATAATAATAATAATAATAATATGAACAACAATATTAACTTTATACAACGTACAGATTATATATGTAATATAACTTTATATGATTGCATCCGACGCAGTATATACGAGGATCCGCCGCGGTTACGCTTTTAATAAGTATAATAATTATATTTTCTGTTTTTTTTTTGTAATTTTTTGTCTCTTTTCCAATTTATAATTTATAAGAATTTATAATATTGACATATATATATATATTCGTATAAACTATAGTAAATCTAATTTTTCATCTTCATTAAATATTAATATATGTCAAGAGCTATTGTTAGAAAGGTCTAGCTGACCAATCGATGTACGGTATATACGTACATACATACGTATAATATGAGTATGCTCGTAATAGAGGAGGGAGGGGGGTAACCAACCATTTACCTCTTCGTCACACACACACATATATATACATGTATAGTTTATAAATATAATAACATTTATTCACAGTCGTATATATAAGAATGAATAGAAGGTCACGTGGTTAATTCAATTCAATATTTGAAAAAACGAAAAAAAATTGTTCCGAATACATCGGCGGACCCTCGCTCGTTACATGTACGGTCGTTATTTGACTCTATAGTGACTATAGTGATTATTCAAATAATCGATAATTCAAAACCTGAATTATAACGGAAAGAGAAAAATTAATAATACGTATAATAATGATAGTAATGATAATAATAATAATAATAATTGAGGTGTGCGTGCACATCCTAGGTACACACGTACACTCGGTGTCAGTCTGTATATCAGTCGGGGGGCGCGCCGCGAAACCCCAAACTGTATATTCGACAGGATTTTAATTTTTTTCGTTTCTCTCTTTCTTTCTTCCTATCATTTTGTTCTTGTACTGATTTTGAATTCGATGTCACATTTTTATTTCAGGTGAATCAAATCGGTGTCTTTCAAATTTGAGTATATTTTCTTTCTCTCTTTCTTTTGTTTGTAACGTAATTTTACACCTGTCTGAAGACAGTCTGGGGTAATGACAGCGGCCAGCATCAGCTAGGCTATAACAAGCTAGGTAACTCAACAACGATCGCTATAAAACATATTTAACAATACAATATGTATGCTTATTCAATGTATGTATATTATATAGATATATTTATATAGGTATAACTATAGTTTTTTTTTTCTCTTTTCCCCCTAACAAGTTGGAAACGTTGAAAAATATCGCGAGAAATAACAAGAATAATGACAAAAAAAAACAAACGAAAGAACAATTAAAAAATCTATATCATCAAATCAATCATAATCAAATTCATATTCTAATGCATGTATATACGTATGTATGATGTATTGCATATCTATACCTGTAATAGAACGTTAGAAATAAACTGACAAATATATACACCTAATATCGATAATATCGATTGTTATTCTATGATGAATAAATCGAGGAACTTGACGTTTCGTCAATGTGACTATACGATATATTCGGCTTCGTCTGTGTATAAGATGAAAGGCAAGCAGGCGTTTTTTGTCTAGCGTCGATTTTTCAGAACGAGTTGCAATTCAAGAGTGAAGATGGGAGACAAAACGCCTGCTTGCTTCCCATGGCACATGTCTTATCTTCTACCACATTTGCATTAAAAACGAGCGAAAGTGAGGTTTAGAACCACGAGAACGGCGTTCTTTCTTGGTTTATTTCACCGTTGCTATGGTTACGAGCGTTTTTTCCCTTCTGCCAAAGTTTTTTTTCCCCACTGACGAGTTTATTTCCCAGGTAAAAAAAAACTGTGACGGAGAAGAATAAAGACGAGTTTCCTAATGCATGTGTGGTAGGAAATAAAGATCGAATGAAATTCAATGAAAAGTAATGAAACACTGACGATCTACGTTTATATTATTCGCAACGTAGATATATACTAGAATCGCATAAGCGCGGTGCCGAAAATGCGAGATCCAGCGATATTAGGGTTTCGCGTGCAGGGAACTAAACCATCCGGATACGTATAATACCGGGGTCAGGGGTTGGGGGTTCTCGACGCTCTCGATCCCGGATTGCGTTTTTGACGACCGTCCAAACACAACCTCGACAGATGTTCCTCCGATTCGAAGATATCTTCTACCATTATTTATCACCTACGTCCTAGCCCTAGCTTCGCGCGTATCTAAAGTATAAACTATGTAGGCGAACATTTGGCAAAAATCTTAGAGTAACTAGATTAAAGTAGGTTGTGTGGATGGCGCGTGGTGAGTGTGTCGAGTGTCGTGGCTCGAAGGGAGGGGATAAAAGTATTCGTGGTAAAGTAAATATAATTTTCGCGTGGTGCTAAGAATAGGCGCGCCGAGGCACGCCACGATGTATGTGTTACCGTGTCCTGTGTGCCGTGTGACCGACGTGTGTTGTGTGCGTCTCGTTTATCGATCCGTAGACGACGACAACGACAACGACCAACGCGACCGACTCACGTCGTCGAAACTCGGTCCCATCATCCGCGCAAGTATCACTCCCGTCAAGATTATGTAATGGGATATAGGTTACTTTGATCTCCACGCTCCAGGTGTCGCTGTCGTCGTTTCTTCTCTCGCAGTCAGAGTCTCGCGACGCGGAGTATAGAAATACCTCTTTCACTCGGCTGTGAATCGGAGTTACGTTCAGTTCTCTATCGTTCATCATTTTTCTTCTATTCATAGGGAGATGACATGTGGTAATTAGTATTTTGTGATGAGTGTTAATGTACACATCGCTTGTGCAGAAGCAAATAAGACGAGCGTTTGAAACTCGGCAGTCTTATTTTAGTATAATACAATTATCGAACCTCTGAGTTAATAATCGGTCAACTATTTTTAATATTACTTAATTATTTTTTGTATTCTCTTTAGCAATACTTCTTAATTAATTCAAAATTCTCATTATATACAGAGGCGGATTTAGGATCTCTGCTGCCCTAGGCTACGAAAACTTTGCCGTTCCTCTTGAACACTAAAATAAGGATATAGAGTTTCGACGAAACTCAGTGATATTCTTATGCTTAGCTTTGTTCATTTTCACCTTCGAAACACTTGCAAGAAGGTAAAATAACAAATGAAAAATGCGAAAATACTTGTTGTGTATGTATTCTACACGTCTCGATTTTTTAGTAGCAAATTCATTTATCACGTCTTCATAATCTAGGGATTTTGACACCTGTGATTCTATAGAGTAAAATTATTTAAGAAAAGCCGGACCTGTCACTCACCCCCTTCGATTTGACTGATTTTTTGTGGGCACGTTACCCACCTAGAGAGTGGTCAAAAGCCAGAATATTAGGTCCTGAGAAAATTCATCGGCCGAGCTACAGCTATACTCATAGTTCTTTCACATTTTTTTACTCGAATTTGGGTATTTCTGATTACGCGGAGGTTTTTCGTACTACATATATCTGAAAATGTGTTTCCTTGTGTGAAATTAACCAAGGAACAAGAATATGGCCATAGATTTGACCCACGACCAATACGTACAGAAATATTGGCGAAAAACACTCAAAACTTACCAAAGAAGAAAAAAAATGGTTTATGGCTTCTGAGGCAGCCTCTTTATACACGATTCAGTTATCCGTGGTAGATGTCGCAAAATAAGCCTGTAGGTGGGACATAGTCCAACGAGGTCAAAGAAGTCCATTATTGCCAGAAAAACCAAGATTCTCCAACTTAGACAACGCATATATCTTTAACGGTTCGTCCCACAAATCTAGGGGTGTGGTTATTAGATTCGTTGGTTCTTTCTTTCAAGATTGCTGCCTCAGAAAGTCAAAAACCATTTTTTTTTCACCATTTCCCAGAAATTTGGGACTTCTTTGGTAAATTTTGAGTGCTTTTCGTTAATATTTCTGTACGTATTGGTCGTGTGTCAAATCTATGGCCATATTCTCGTTCCTTGGTCAATTTCGCATAAGGAAACACATTTTCAGACACGTAGTACAAAAAACCTCCGCGTAATCAAAAATACCCAAATCAAGTAAAAAATGTGAAAGAAAACTATAAATAGCTGTAACTCGGCCATTAAATCTTTTCAGGACCTAATATTCTGGCTTTTGATTACTGGCTGCCTTACAATCGTTATCCACGCGTGTAAGCTACTACTGGTACTCGTTCTAGACAATTATCCAAATTATTAATTTGCTCTAATCAGGTCACAAGAATTCAACACGGTAAAATGTTTGCTCCGTTGTATTTTCATCCGATAGAAGTTTGTCACCTCTGAAAATTCGCGAAAAAAATATACCGCCCCCAAAATTTTGCCGCCCTAGGCTGTAGCCTACTTAGCCTAGTGGTGAATCCACCTCTGATTATATATACTCTAAAAAGATCCGATGAAATGAGTTCGATCCAAAGATCGACGTTTTTTTTTGTCTCCGAAAGCAAGAAGAACAAAGAATAGTGCAATGATGATCCTGATGAATTATGATTGATGAAAATATACTTCGCGACGTTACGAATAACAAAAATTGAACCAGCTGAGTTCAAGCTTTGATCACCTCTTCAAATTTTCGTTCGTTTCGCGCTTTTTCGATGGCAATTCGTCCGTCAGGAAGACAGTCGGATTCCATGGTGCCACGAAACGGGTTGTAGCGCAATTCTCGTAGGTTATTTTTTCTAATCATGTCAATTGAAACTTTGTTGTATCTGACAATGACAACATCGTTAATAACGCGATTAAAAACGAAAAAACACAAAAAACTACAAAGATTGCATACATTGCATCATCCTTCTTTTCATCCTGAAGGTTTCAGATCCGGGTGGCTCAGGATGAAGGGACAAGGTCGTCCTTTCATCGCCCGGTCTGTTGCCCTGGGACTTTTTGTTGGCGTTGAATAGTTATACGATTTTAATTGAGACGCGAAATTTTGTAAACACTACCAGAAACCCAAACCTCGGACGTTGGCCCAGCCTCCTGGACCGGACGGTGTCTCCTTGACGAACAATTTACCCTGCCTCTTCTTTCTTATCTGAAGCCCCGGGCTTCTTTTAACCTCGCCCTCACCATCTCAATGGTATTTATTCAATATCCCACTCCGTTAATTACGACCGATTTAATTCATCAAAGACATTATGTTTTTATCAATTTTCCGTCTCCAGTATGACGTCAGTGTCACTACCGTTATCACACGAGACCAACATTGAAACCGAGCTTTCCATTATATCAAGAACAGCCCGGAATCTGATGGCTTGCAAAAACTGAGTTATTATTATCATTATTATTTTTTGTATCGTTTCAACGTTGGCCTCGGGTATCCCGGAACCCAGTTGTGGCGACTATGACGATACAGGTATACATATAGGTATACTTGTTACACAAGCTCTACGAAAGCGTACGATTTTACACATTACACAAGCACACATACATGTACATATATAGATTACGTTTTTTTTTGTGTTTTTTTCTCATCTTTTTCACACATATATATATATATATGGTTTGTTATATAATATACTAATAATATATATATAGAGATATACGCGATATCAGCACTACGAAGCGATTTTTTTTTTTTTAATTCAAATAGCCGCCACTCAGCACGTGGTGGGTCAAAAAGTGTCACGGATCGACAATTTCACTACACCAAAATCATTTCGAAAAATACTCATTCGATTATCGAACTTTCGACTGCATACACGTTTTTTTTCTCCATCATTATTCTTATCTCAGCTGATTATATTTTCCAATTATTCGTAACATATTAATTATCGTTCGAAATTTGGTATTATACTAATTTTAAATTTGCCTTTTGAATCGTTGTTTTTTTTTTGTGATAATTATTGTGAAGAAAAAAAAAAGTCTAATCATAGGATGTCTATTAAAATATTTGAATTAAACGTGGACCGATTATTCAATTATTTATTCCTAACTATAAAAAATTATAAAGAAGAAAGGAAATCGAAAATTAGTTCAGTGTATATAATATTATATAGTGTAAAAAATAATAAATTATTAATTTATGTAGGTATAGATATACATACATACGACATAAATATATACATTCATGTATATATATAGTGAAATATAATATATATACAATACAATTATTTATTTACAAATAAAGTATAATAAGTAAAATACTATATATCGACAAGTTTAATAATACCCACGTAATATAATTATCATAGGAAAATTGTAGGGTATCTCTGCTAGCTAAAATTTATACTCTTCAATTAATAGAACAAAAATACAACTTAAATTAATCAAAATAAATAACCTGGTTGTTGGACTTTCGTATTCTACTGCCCCAGAATCAGATTAAAAAAAAAAAGAAAAAAAAGTATTTATTACTATATAATATATACGAAATTATTTTAGACGTTTAGGCCAGGTGAAGTTATTTTTCATATTTCTTTCTTTTTTTTTCTTTCAATTTATATACTTTATAGACGTACTTGAAGAATCTATTGAAAGATTTTCCATATTATCTGCGCGGTTGACTTTTTGAATTCAACTTTCTCTTCTTTTTATATATAACATGACTATTAGGGTATACAAGGTAATAGCTAATACATTGATAATATATTTATAATATCAGATACGTTTGAGTGACTGATTAATTAATTAACTAATTAATTAATTAGTAGTAGTAATAATAATAATAATATTAATAATTTTCGACAGCTCGTCGAGATTTGCGGTATCATATAATGTGAGATTCATGGATTTGGATTTCTATAGAATGCTGCGGAGTGTATTTTTTTTTTTTTTTTTTGTTATAAAGTAGGCATGAACGACGATTAAGATGATTCGATCACAATGAGATATACTCGGTGATACTTGAACAAGGAAAACAATTATAATATCGTAACGATAAAGACGATTAAGAGAAATATGTCTATTTCAAATTTCTGTATCTCGTAATCATTCTCTATTGTTCGACGTCTCTCGCGCACAACGCCCTCGAGTCTTTCATTGTATCGGTAATCCTTAAACCCAACAAACCTTGTGATTCGATTGATTTTTCCAATCGGGGAAAACGTTGAAGAAACTTTTTCTATTTTTATCGTTACAGTTTACTTCTTACTTTCTTTCTTTCTTTCTTTCTTTCTTTCTTTCCGAAAACATAACCCCTGGGGAAACAAATGCACTTGCAATTTCAACAAAGAAATGAGAAAAGAAAAGAGAAAAATAAACCACCCCATAGAAAATTGAAAAGTTCTGTCAATATTAAAACAATTTCTTTTTCGCCCACTCGGCTCGAACAGATCTCTATATCTAATCTAGAACGTGCAGTTCTACCCACGTATGAACTTTTTTTTCATTTCAAATAAATTAATAAACGAATACACGTATGCTATCTGCTGGCTCATATCTTTGCTCCAACATGCCACCGTTTTTTTTTTTTTTTTTTTTTTTTTTTTTTTTTTTGTTCCTTTTTTTTTTTTTTTTTTTTTTTTTAGTAGTAACGGATCGTAAAGTTTATTTTATGACCGATTTTTCGAAGACCCTGTGATCGATAACGTAATGAACTGTGATAAGAAAGAAGTATACATCTATCCGAGTTATCTGAACTCCTGATCCATAGGGGGGAAATAGAAGAACAACCTCAGGCACTGTAAATGCACCAATAATAGTTCCCCCCTCCCCTCCCTTCTATATTCATTATTGACAGGATCGATATTCGTTCTTATACGAGGGGCTGTGATAAATAAATAATTGATAGCCTTGCGAAGCTCAAATTTGCTTTGATGGTATAATTAGCAAATTAGGATTTCGCCTGACCAGAGGACGCTGCTCGGAAGACTAAATGATCTTCCTCATTTGCATCGTAGTAATAATTAATTATTCATTAATCGTTAAATTTCGTTATCGAATCAAATTAACGTCGTCTATGTACCTACCCCTGCAGTCTGTATATCATCTGACAAAGATATACGTGGGTACTTTTTTTTCCTTTTCATTCATTGATTCGGCTCTTTTTATTTTCTTCTTCTTTTTTTTTCTCTTTTTTTTCTTTTTGTATCTTCTATATAATGAGGTGTCGACGATCGAGTGTTTGTCGCGATTATAACGTTGTATTGAACGTTATATATATATATATTGGGGTGGTTTGCAGTCTGGTATACATACACGAGGTCGTACACACGTAGGATTTAGATATTTAAATACTATATGTATATTCAATATTCAGAGTTAATATTCAGAATTTTATCAATGTTACTTTTTTTTTATCTTTCCTTCTTTTTTTGTTCCTTTAAATATCTATATGTAGATCGAGGGAATGGGAATCAAATACCTAGAACGTTTTACACAATCGTGATGAGGAAAGTTATTATAGTGTGTATTTAGACATGGGTATATAGGGTAGGGAAGGTAGGATAGGGTAGGTAATAAAATACCATCGTGTGCAATTAGTCGAGGGGCAGAGGGGGGGGGGGGGGGGGATTCTTTTGATTTTTTAAATTTTTTTCTAGTTTAATCATGTAATTCAGCGAGGAAATAGAAAAATAACTATTTTCATTTAAAGGTATTTTCTTTTTTCTTTATCTCTTCTTCTTTTTTTTTTTTTTGTCAAACATCTCTTTGTGGAAGAACCGTGGTTATATATAATTCTGTAACGTCGGCAATATATCGATGACGATATATATCTATATATATTCCCAAAGTTTAATGGTAAACTCATTAGGCTCAATGAAGTAGGTCTGCCACGCAAATGCACAACCCTATAATTGGTACAGAAAGCTTTTAGACACTTTTAATTGACCCAAAGTGGTGTGGTGCAGGTTTAGTCGTGGTTTTGCACTGTAATCTCTTCACAGTCGGTGCACGGATTCAATCAATAATAGCTATATATACATATACACACACACACACACACGATGTATATACAGTCGAGATATAATTATCGACTCTTTCTGTTTTTCTTTCTTCTTCTCTTGTTTTACTCGTCTCCTATGTATACATAGCTATAATTGAGTACCTACGTACAACCTTTTCTAAATATACCTTATTCATCGTTCTAAACATACATATTCTGTATCATCGTTCGTTTCTTTTTTATCATTTATTCGGCTGCAATTTCGGAAGCTTTTTTCTTTTTATTTTTTTTTTTTCAAATATATTCTTTGGTATATTTTTCACATAATTTTGTTTTCTTTTCTCTTGTCTTTATTTTTAAATGTTTTCTGTTATCTCTTTTTCTTTATATTATTTTATAATAATTATATTACTTTTATTTAAAAACGATATCGTGGAGCGTCGAAATTCTTTTTCTTTTTCTTCTTCTTATTTTTTTTTTCTTTTGGCAAGGGGGGGATAAGTTTACAGGGGTAAGGGAAGGACGAGAGAGGACAGGATAATATATAATTCAAGGGGAATAATATTGTTCATATATAAGGAACGAGCGAGATGATTTGTCAGATTTACCAATTATTGAGAAGTTATTATTATTATTATTATTCATTTTCTTTTCTTTGTCTTTACTCATCTGTCATTCTTTCATTCCTTTATCCAATTACGATGTTCTTATACTTATATAAATATATATGTATATTAGGATTATTAACTAGCGTCCTCTTGCCCATCGCAGCAACGCGTCAGCCAATACGTCGAGATGCGCCTTCGTCTGTAAATAATATTTTCAATAGAAATAATTTCGTTATATACCTTGTTCTTTTTTTCTTTCTTTCGTTATGTTCTTTCATTTTGATTTATTGTATGTATATGCACGAGGTGTAGACGAAAATCAATTTATTCAAAAATTCATTTCAATGTAAAATATATCTCGAGTGATTGTTTTTTTTTTTACCTCTTCCCACGCAATCAGAGTATCTTTTTCATCGCTCAAACTCCATAAATGAATTCAAATCGGACAATATATTCCTGATTTGTTTTTCAACGCACTAAAACGAAAACAAGCTTTCCGAGGATAACGAAATTTTAATTACCAAGGTGTATATAGTATCTCAATTTAAAAACACAGAGCAGTAACAGAGAAAATAATGGAACTGTAATGAAATCGATTTGTTCCATTTTTATATAAAAAAAAAAAATGAACGAGTCGTAGCAACAAGTGGAAAATGGAAGAGCGAAGCTGTGATCGATTGCTGTAGAAGCTAGTTCAGAGCCGGGGTTGAATCAAATCATTTCTATTTCTATTTCTACACGATCGATTAACGCGCGAAATAGATGATAATAAAAATAGGCAAAGAATGGGGGAAAATTGATTCCATCGAATGGGTCAAGATAGAAACAAACTTGGACAGACATTCGACGTTTTTCCACTGATATTCTCACTATCGATACGGGCATAGGTTATAGCGGGAAAAAAAGACTTGACACAGGCATAAGCTTTTCTTGTTTATACGAACCAAACGCGAAGCCAGGAGGTTTACTCGGATTATGGATGCGTCGATATATCGAACAATATCGCGTGTCTGGCGATTTTTAGTCATGAAATATTCGCAAGACACGTTCAAGTGTGGTAAATATAAAAAAAGGTAAAGGAAAAGCTGTTTTGTATTCGCGAAAGTTTATTCAGAGCACGATAGCGCGACCGCCTCGGTGTAACGGGAAGACAATGTAAACTTGTAATATGGTATAGTGCAGAGATTATAGAATCTAGAAAGCGGGGAATTAATTAACCGGTAACGAGGGTTTTCTGAGTAACAGCCCACGCTCTCTACTCCTACCCAAATCACCGATTTCATCAGCGCTACCGTATTACGTGACTTGACCCTTTTCCTTTACTCGCTTTTTATTTTTCCACCACCGTATCATAGTGTCTAGCACCTACTCAAAATTAACAAAAAATTTGTTACTTTAATCAATCTACGCGAGGTACAAGATAAACCCTGCAACTAATTTCATTCCAACGTACGTTTACTCTGGGCGAGATTTACTGAATTAGTGGAAATCCTTCGTTTTTTTTTGTCTCATCGTTGATGAATGATGATAATTTTGCTTCTTCTGATTTTCGAATCTTCAATTTTTGTTACAATTATATTGGAAGCTATCAAAATATAAAAAATGTGTAAAACCGCCAGTCGTCGTTACGATCGATTAATCACTGTTCAAATTAATTGGGTCAGACTACAATTTTTTTCTTGTTAAAAAAAGGCCAGAGTGTTAATAAACTCACGACCCTTGAAACGTATGTGGATAGATTATTAGATATCGTATACAAAAAAAAAAAAAAAAAATCTGCAAATGGTTCGTTATAGAATCTCGCAAAGGGTAATCATCATTAGTAAAAATTAATCAGAATAGCGAGAGAGGGAGAGAGAAATCTCTCTCAAGAGAACAGAATGAAGGTTTTCATTAAAATTAATTCAATCTCGTCCGGGGGATGAGAATTTCTCTCCCAGCCTAAAACGCCTAATTCTTGTTGAAATTCATGAAATATTTACGTAATACGGAAAGATTTTCCCTACAGTTATGCTCATGAATATTATTACGTATATTAATTAACGATAAATTGATATTAAAAGATATACGATTCGCGTACTAATGCAAAAGTTATTCGCAAGACCGACTGATTACAAGTTAAACGCAAAAATAAAGTGAAAAAGGCGTCGAATCCTTTCCTTCTCGATATAAGATTCCTCAACATAACCTAACCCTAACTATTCTAAAACTACACTCATGAGAATTTATCGAATTTCAACCCTTGACGTCAGCTTGAAAACTCAGGAAATTTCATACGAATATTCGAATCCGAGGGTACAAATCATTTCAGAATCGTTTTCTATGGAAACCTAGAAAAATTCGAACCTCGATTTTGTAAAGACCCTGCTTATCAAATTGTCATTATATTCATGGACAAGATTTCTACCCACCTGTTGGTCTTTGAAGAGTATCTCATGTCGCAATGAAAATGGAAAGATTGCTCTTTGAAGTAGTCGAAGAATAAAAAAGAAAAAGGCAATAATTATACAGAAGTCCTCGGTCGTCAAACATTCGCGACACTCCTTTAATTACGGAAGTCAGGATGGTGGGAGTCGTCGCCGGGGGAGTCAGGGTCTTCTCGGAAAGAGGGAGCATACATTACACATCGCGTGCCGTTCAAATTTTATCACGAACCAGGCCTTTCTCGTGTGTGACGTGAAAAGGGTTATTTTTCGGTCGTACAAACGTACGTAAAATCTGCATGCCACGAACGGACCAGACCGAGACCCTCAAACGAGAGGACTACTCGACTCCTCGCGATGCTCTCGACGAGTGCGAGAGAACATTTCTCATATCCGACCTACTCATGGTCTTTCGATATCCTCCTTTCTTCCATTTTTGTCGAAAATTGTACGAAACAAGAATGAAAATGACGTTTATCGATCCGATTGGGATTCTACTCACGGTTTTGTAGAACATGCACGCCTGTCTGTCCTCGTCCTCGCCTGTTGGACAGTCAATGAAGCCGTCGCACAATACGTGGTCGTCTATGCAACGATATCGTCCCATCCGGTCGGGCGTCGGACAGGCGAATCGCTCCATGCCGTCTTCGGACGATGGACACTCTGTAACGATATAATGGGAAATTGTTGTGAAAAAGATTGTGAAAATAGGCTATTTTACGTCAGTATTACGAGGGGAGACGGATTCCCGGATGGATCGATTAGGCAATTAAGAGAGAATCTTTTTAATACGTAATAGATATTGCACGAGGATAAGAAAGGCGGGCAATATCGCCTTATTAAACCCCATAAAGCTAGATTAGCCGTTCCCCAAAGGTTGCTGGGTGGCGTTGTTCAAGCTTAAACCGTAATCTGATTATATTACGCAATATCAATCGACTTTCGGTCTGACGTTTGGATAGACGTCTAAACCTGACGAGAACTTGCCAAAAATCGTCACGTTATTATGATAAAGAAGAGTGATCACTTTTACTTTTAAAAGTAATCGAGAAACGGGAAGTTTTAAAAGTTCGCAAATTCGCATCTTGGGATTCATTCTGACATGAAGCGAAGAATTCCAATTTATCCAACACAAATGGCAACTTCGCGACCGTTTATCCTATCAGTTTCAAATCAACACACTATCTTTGTATCGTTGTTACTTGAGCTTTGATAGCATGATTTTTTAATCTGATCTCTCGTTTTTAAAAAAGAGTCAAAAACGTCTTCGAAAGTGACGAAAAACTGTGAGCATCATTAGGAACTTTTCAACCGTTGATCCGATCGATTTGAAATTAATACACTATCTTTATGTCGATATTGTAGAAGCTTTGATAGCACAGTTTCTTGATCTGACTCTCGGTTTGTCAAAAACAGTCAAAAAAGTATTTGATAATGAGGAAAAATTTCGAAAATTTCCTAGTTCGATATGATTTCCCAATTTTCAAGATATAAATCCCGTTTCTAAATGCAGCTTTTGTCCTTATCGCGCTTCGAAGTCGAATCACGAATTTCTCTTTATCGATTCTTATATCCTGAATACCCTTGATTGGAGGCAGACTCATAGACAAACGTGTCTCTTTGTTTCAGGAAACAGAAAACGACTTGCTGTGGTGTAGGAGGTATATACATGGACTATCCAGGAAATTGACATTCTGGTGCGGACACGAGATGGACGGTTCTCTGATCAATCTAACCACACCGCGCATGTTGCTTTTGCTTTGATGTTCCACTCAACGCGGCATGCACCTACCAACACGGTACGTAGTTTACCGTACTAAATTAATAGATTGCGATCGCTTTAGCCGTGCTGCAATGTATCTCTGATCACAGAGGAGAATCCAGGTACTTGTGCAAAGTCGAGGGATTCACTCCTGTACCTACTTTAAGAATCAAACGGTAATGTGCGAACAATTATAAGAATGAACTTTGTCTCTTTGATTAGATGAAATTGAGTGAAAATCTCACCGGAAGATTGAGTCTTTCGCGTCTACATTAAAAATCCGTCGGTATAAGGTAGAAGGGAAGATTCTTTGATAATGAGATTATATACGATAGCTAATATCCCTGCAGCCAGGCGTCGTTGATTAAATATTCCGTCTCGTTATCAGTTTTCTCCGTCTCTGATCTCCTCTTCTCTCTCACTCTTCGATTCGTAATGAAATTCATTCGGAAGTTATCAGAGTCTAGAGAGGCGGGAGTTCCTTACATCTAATTTCAGTCTGCCATTGGGTTGTAATCACTTTTCGAGCCTAATACGGAATCTGACATTGCGTGGGGGTTAATACGCGACTCGGCTGATTAGCCGTTACTCTGTAATTAGGAATCGTAACGTGTCCCAGATACCGCGCCCCTTTCACCTTCGGGACGGGGTGTGAAAATATCATCGAACACCTCTGGGTGTATTATAGGTACGTGGAAACGACGACGCCCAACGAACAACCCACCGGTTTCTTGTTACTGGTCACAAAACTTGAGCCAGCAATTTAAAGCTCTCTCCTCACAGTTTCGCACTGCCTTTATACCACCTGTTACTTTACCGATTCTATATAAAGAAGACACAAGGGGCCAACTCCTTTGTCTTTCTTAATTGCTTCTTTCGCCGTTCTATAGCTGAAGGGAACCGAATACGTCCGAAGTTCGTTATTCATTTGAGCAGCGAGAGAGAGAAAGAGAAAAACCGACTTATTCGCACATAAAGAACAAAATGAAGTAACGAAAAAAAAGTTACATTCCGTGCAGGCGTGAGAGAGTTTAAACCTGTCGAGGTAATAAATAATGAATAAAAGTTTGCATATTTATGGTAGAAACCTCAACATGCCTCGCAGGTAAAAGTATAATATACTTGAAACTTTTAGCTTTTTGTTTGTCGTTGCAGAAATACTTTAACATGCGACTAGTCTCTCTGTGATATCCGTGGTTTATTATCTCTCTTGAACACGACAACGCGGTACGAAGAGAGAGAAAAGTTTTCGTTTTCTTTTCGTCTTTTTTTTTGTTCTTGTTTTTTTGTTGGTTTTTCTTTTCATAAAAATTTGTGGAAAAACCTCGAAGCTAATAGCTTTCAAAGACTTTTATTCATTCGTCTCTCTGCCTGCAGTCGTCGTCGGTCTCTCCTTTTTTTTCATTTCTTTTTAATTTTCTTTACACACTCTCTCTCTTTGAAACAAATGACCGTTATTACAGTCACGTTTCACAGATACATCCTCGAAGGGTATAAATTGTATGAAAAAGAAGAATTGTATGAAAAAAAAAAGATGGTGGGTTTCGTCAAATGCACGATACGATATCAAACAACCCGCGGATTGGAAATAACCTCGTCAATAATCCAGTGGGTTTTCGATGAAACGGCAATTATTCCCTTGAATGACGTTAATCAAGAATCCTGGAGCACACCAATCCGTCCGTCGAGTGTAATTCGATTCCCAATTCACCACGTACCGTATCTGCTGCTGTAGCTTCGGCTATGGCTAGTGAGCGATCTCTGAGGGGGAAATTCGATATTGTCATTGCAGACTCCATCTCTCATCAATAATAGGTTGTTCTTCAACGCCTCACCTCTTTTTTCAGTTGAAGAAGAGCAAATAAAAATAAACGAGGCCCTATTCTGATACAATGAACGCATTTATCACATCTCAGAGCCAGACATCGCTTCGCTTCATTTGTTTTTTCTCACACATTACCAGACATAGTTTAATGGGGCGAAAGATCAGTCATGGGCTCCACAGGTTGCTGAGATTTCGGAGTGAAAAAAATTGGGAGGAATTATATACAGACAGAGACTTCCATCCTTTCGTGTTGTACATACATTTCGCTCGAGACTTGACCACCGTAGACGTAGAAGTAGAAGGCGATATTCTTAAATATACTATTCGATTCAACTAACGTCCAGAAATATCAAGTATTTTCCTTTTTACTTTTTTGTTTCTGTTACTCGTATGAATGTTTATGACACCGTTATACGTACAACTTCGCATACCTCTACCCCATATCGATCTTTTTCCGGCTACGTTTCTAATGCCATTCTGACGCGCAACGATGTTCGCGTCGCGCCGCTTTTCCGTCGTCTCTTCGTTCGGCATCGACGTACACATACTACACATAATCGTACCGTCGAATAACATATCGACGAGGTCAACCGTCAATTTTATTGACGGTAGAAAAAAAAAGAAGTAGAAGAATAAGAAAGAATACATTCAATCCATTCGCTGACACGATTATCTTCACCATCTTCTCTAACTAGCTGCCGTTTATCGATAGTTTGTACAGAAACTGTCGAAAAGAATACTGACCGACGCACCTTGTACAATTTTCATTGTTCAATGAATCTTTTTGCCTTTTTTTTTGGTCATGAAAAAGTTTATATACGCCGGTGGTGTGCAGTTAACGACCAACATCGTCTGCGCACACGTTAATCACGTTGGTAGAGAGAAACAAGACTCTGTGTAGGACGTGAGATAAAACTGAGTCATCCCCCCGCATATCATGTGAGATGATGCAGAATTATCGCACCCGGATCAGCGTTGGGAAGAGTAAATTAATTGGAATATCATGAATGGTTTGTTGCGAAATTTCGCACACACATCTGCTGGGATTCGGTCTTCCTCTTCGGTCTATTTTTGTTTTATCGATATTTCTCTGGTCTGATGAAGTAGCTCGGAGGATCGAAGAACCCCGAGGGTATTTCAAGACTGAGTCAGGACCGTGGCACAAACAAAATCCTGCATTATATACGATTCGGGGTAAAATAAGTTGAAAGGATACGCGTTGTCCGTCTGAAATCTTTACTTTACCTATTTTTTTTCCTGGTTTTAAACACGAACAATGTTTACTCGAGAGTCTGAGAATAAAGAAGAGGAAAGTTCGTACTATCTACCTGCGGAGACACGGTCTTTTTATTATACTCTTTTTATTTTATTTTATATTTTTACTTTTACAGCCGCAGTTAATCAATAAAAAAAATTGCGTCTGCCAGAGTTTAGTGGAGACTTGTCAAAATACTCGAAGGGATTTTCAGGGCCTAGGCGAATTTTGTCACAGTTCGTGGAACTTGGCGAGATATGAAGGGAGTTAGCGAAGCTTTATTGAATTCTATGTGACTCTCTTGGGACTGTGTAGAATTCGAGGGACTTTTCAGTGTTTCGTGTATGAGATTTGACAAACTTCAAGATACATCATCAAACTTTATAGCATTTCATCTGATTTCACTATAAATTTTGTAAGAACAAAAACAAGAATTTAGGGCTTCCACGAAATTTGACGAAAATGCTCAAGTTTTATAAGATTTTGCGGCACTTCGTGAATGGGATTTAAAACGGTTCCAAGGGATTTGTCGTGAGACGTTGTGGGACTTTAAATGGACTTTGAACATATCACCGGCGGTCATTCCGAGCACCCGCCACCCTTATTCACGAATGTTGAATGGTAATTTGAAAACTTGTTTTTCTCATAAGTTCGGCGAATGCGTACGACAAGAACTTGACGCGGTGTTTTCTCGCGGCGAAGGATTTACGTCAAGCCAAGAAAATTCTCCGTCCACCTATGCAGACGTACCCCGTTACAAGAGCCGGTGGTCTTATTCGCTCAACCGTAGTGGAACGACAAACCCGCGCGTCTACCAAACGAGAAAATTCCACGCTTCGATGAATACGAATTATGGTCCGTATATCGCGACTCGTCGCGTTCAACCACGTGTACCTAGATCGTAACGCGACCAACCGACATACGACATACGATATCCCCGCGATGCCGATGCCGATGCTGATGCCGATGCGGATGAAATAATTGGAGAAACCTCCTCTTCTCTTGATCAACGCGCAGACTAACGAGGCACGGGTTCGAGATTGCACCGCGCGTACGTGTGACGAACCCTGCCTACTAGGTATAACGCATCAGACTCACGGTGAAATTATGCAGATACACATTTCGCTGTGCAGGTACTTTGGAAACTTTGAATGTACGTCAGCATCCTACGGAGTTGGAAGTAATTTCGGTTTCTGTTGTAGACTTTTTTTCTCCCCATATGTTATTGCTTTTACTCAAAAATAACGTGGTCGAACGATCTGAATTAGCATCTCTCGATCCGGGCTTGACACATCTGGAAACGTTGGAACAACACCGCACAGGTCTAATAATAGGTCAACACTCAGACGGGATGCGATTACTCGTTCCCTGGTTTTGTTATGATTTTCGGTAACGCGGTGAAACAGTCCGTTATGGATATCGGTGTTTACAACGAAGCGAAAATCCAACTACGGCTAGGTACTTTCTGCAGAGTCCGTATACCCACCCTCGAAAACTCCGGAGAGTGAAATACCGAGAGAATCGGAAGCATCGGTGGGATAGGATGGGATGCTGGAACGCCGGGAGCGGTCCGTCTGGACGTCGCCACCGGCGGGCTTCTGCCCTCGCCCTCCATCGCCCTCGGTCCCAGGTATAACCCGGGATAACGGTTGGGCGCCAGGTCACGGGGCGAACGATCTCAACTTCGCGTTCACTTCTCTTTCCGTCATTTTCCCTCATTTTCCCTCCTCTCTCTTTATTTTCTGCTTCCCTTCATCCGAGGGTTCTGTTCCTGGTTGATACCGGGGACGGAACGATCCGCACGAATTATAATCAGCTGCTCAACAGTTTATGTAAATTTCGAGCAACCCGGCCAATCTTGAGGTTCGACGATATTGATACAAACTAGGCTATGTGCTCGCTCCCGGTATAGGTATATAGGTAAATCTCTAGAATAATAACGGAGGCAGATAACCGTGGTCAGAACGGAAATTTATACAAAGAGGGGACGACGGGCTGGTAACGCAGATTCGTCCTTTGTACATTCGTAACGTAAATCTTGAACCTCGAGACCGTCTCTCCGTCTCTCTTGTATAATGAAAATGTCAAAATGTCGTCTCTTTGTCAGCCGTTTTACAATTGCAATTGCTATATCATTCAAATGCGATAAGGAGAAACAATTGCCACGTTCGTGAAGAGGTTTAATATTAATAACGTTTTTATAAGCACTAGCCGATCCGAAGCCCGCGCTCCGCGCGGGCCGATGAATTCTCGAATTCTCAGATTCTCGAAATGATGAAGATGTCTCATAACTTGTACCGTGGGTTGTCTTCCTTAGCATTGGAATGGACTATTTTTAGAACTGTGCGAATATAGTATTCGAATCGAATTGAATCGTATATTAAGTTCAAGATTTCGAATAATTCGATTTTCCGAGTAACTCGAATTTTCGAATAGTTAGAGATTTCAAATAATTTGAATTTTTGAATAATTCGAGATTTCGAATAACTCGAACATTCCGAACTAACCGCACTATTCGAAGTATTCGTAATTTTCGAACTCTTCGAATTATTTGAAGATTTGGATCCTCCTAAAATTTGACACTTTCAAAGGTTGAAATAATCGAGGAAATAATTTTAGTTATTCGAGGATGCGCATATATTATTCGATCCGAATTCAGAACATTTTATTCTTCGAATCGAGAACACTTTCTACGCTCACTCACTGAGTTGAGTTTTTTTCCTATGGGCCGTTGCTATACAAATCTGAAAAATTTCGTACGTTTTGAACCAAGAAACATATCCGCGCTCCATCAACGATCTACCACGAATAATTGCAAAGATGAAAATCAGCTTGGGTATCATAAGTTCCAATTTCGCTCAAATCCGAATGAATCTTACAAAAATACTTGTATTTTCTCAACGCGCACACCGATTTTCAAGATCCCATGTCGATTGATGTAGAAGTTAATCCACCTTGGGGAGAATAATTTTCGGATAAATTACAATTACTTCAGTTGAAAATTGATGAAAAAAAATATGTACCCAATTGTTGTTCATCAATTTTTAATTTTCTCAAAAACCTTCCTTCTTTTTGAGTCTTCGAACTTTTTGCATCTCAATTTTTCCGGTCAAACCCAAACTGCTCAAGAGCTCTATGGTTTTATTTTTTTTAACCCATCTTTCTCAGCAAAGATTTCAGAGGTGAGAAAATGTATTATGGGAAGAAAATCTGTTAACGAAGATCAATTTCTGAATTTAATGATCGATCTTTCTACGCAGCTTGAATATGACAAGAGGTATTCATGTACCCTATCGAAAATGACTAACAATGAGATTCGAACTTCACTTGAACAAGAAATCTTTCTCATCTTTCTCGAAAATGGACTGGCTCCCACATTGATGAATACAATACCTTAAAAATTGAGGTGCACGTCCAGGAAACAGTTGAGAAAGAGCCAGTGTAAGATTCTTGCGAAATTCGAATTTGGGCCGAAAATGATTTATATCTCCTGCCTGGTTTGTAGTATAAGTCGTTTGAGTGCGAAGTACGTTTCCTGGTTGGATCCTCCTTGGAATGAATATATAGAACGGGAAGAATCGTAAGGTATTTAGTTGGGCGATGTCAGAAGTCCCAGTTAAGTACGAATAGCCTGAAAACTTCAGATCATTTGTGAAAAATATATACGATTTTCTCTAAAGAGCCGCAATTATCCGGAACATCCTTATTTCCTGGAAGCTTTGAATTATTCTTCAGTAGAATCAAATTATTCGAAATTTGGACAATTCGAATCATTTAAAGTTTC
>JAFFZH010014939.1:8402-20256 GCA_018420115.1 Euura saliciscinereae | reverse complement strand
TCATGAAAAATAAAAGAATCAAAATAATGGCGCTCACGACCTTCTGCCTTCGACTACCAATATTTTTTATCGAATTTTTTTTAATGGTCGTTCTTCCAATTTATCTTTGCGTTTTACAAGTTTTTACGGCTATTTAAAAAAATCGTGAAAAATAAAAAAAATAAAAATAATGGCGCTCACGACCTTCTGCCTTCAACTACCAATATTTTTTATCGAATTTTTTTTTAATGGTCGTTCTTTCAATTTATCTTTGCGTTTTACAAGTTTTTACGGCTATTTAAAAAAATCGTGAAAAATAAAAAAAATAAAAATAATGGCGCTCACGACCTTCTGCTTTCACCTACCAATATTTTTTATCGAATTTTTTTAAATGGTCGGTCTTTCAATTTATCTTTTCGTTTTACGAGTACTTACAGCTATTTGATAAAATCATGAAAAATGAAAATAAAAATAAAAATGGCGCTTAGGACCTTCTGCTTTTATCTGAGTATTTTTTTTCATACATTTTCGAAACGGTCGTTCTTCCGATTTATCTTTGCGTTTCACAAGTTTTTACAGCGATTTGAAAAAATCATGAAAAATAAAAGAATCAAAATAATGGCGCTCACGACCTTCTGCTTTTAACTACCAATATTTTCTTATCGTTTTTTTTAAATGGTCGTTCTTCCAATTTATCTTTGCGTTTTACGAATTTTTACAACTATTTGGAAAAATCATTAAAAATCAGGAAACAAATTGCGCTTACGACGTTTTGCCTTTACGTTGTTTTTTATTTTTCCTTAAAAATTGTAATGAAAGAACGACGTATTCGCCAAACGTACGACCTTTTGCACTTACATTTTTCGATCTAGATCTGTTGATCTATACGTTTTCACCGTTTTCAGAGCGAATGGCGTGAAAAAAATATATTATACGACCTTTTGCCACCAAAATCGCGTTTTCGGCGCTCACGAACTTATGCCATTAGACACGCGATATACAAATATATTAATATAGAAAATTGATAAGTCGCCAACTTTTTTTGTTGTAATAATGTTAAATTATAAATAACATAGTACCTTCAAAATCTTTTACGAACGAAAAATAAACAGGAACAGTAAGTTTCGTGAGTATTCGCTCACAAGGCTTTTTGGTTATAATAGAAAAAGCTACTATATTATTCTATCATTCACATCTCTTTTAAGGTAACAAATAATTCTCCAAGTGAGAACCTACTGCTCGTCTATCACACATTTTTAAGAATAATTGTGCACCACAATCAATGAATTATACTGGCTACTATATAATGTACATGACCTCCAAATTTCCTTTCTGCTGCTATTACAATCACCGTATTGCAATCAATTTCTCCTGCTGGCCACGCTAGCGCCATAATCGGGCATGCATAGGAACAATAAGTTGGCGGTGATAAGGCATTCCATATTTTAACCAAAATGGAGTTACTCGGTATCTGGGGTAGTGACACTACGGCGCCACTTCAGGGCCTCGATAGTGGTGCAAGTTTAGCAGCCACAACCAATACGAGACAGAGCCTTATCAATTGTGAAATCGAATTTTCAGTAGCTGAAAATTCTAATTCGAACCCAAAATCATTGTTTGAGTACATTTACCATTGATAAAAGTGCATACATCAATCATAATCAAGTATTTTGCAGGATTGTGGCATGCCACGGATGTGCCCGAATTATTCAGTCCTGGTCTTAAGGCATGCCACGGTAGCGCCTATTCAGGACCCGGACAGTGGTGCAAGTTTGGTAAGCCACAAATGAGCCTCATATGGCCCTTTTCAGTTTTAGGGCATGCCACGACAAATTTCCACACGGGATATTTCCTTGCGAGCTAACATAAACACAAAATGCCTTTTTTTAATGAAAAAATGAAAGAATGTTATATTTCACAGTGAAATCGGAGGCTTGGTAGAGAGCGTTAACGCGCCAATCTACAAAGGTGATGGAAACAGGTACACAATATTCAGATTTATACTCAATAACGGAGTGGGATCCAGAGTACAAATTACAACCTGGAACGAAGAAATCGATCGAATCTTACCATTTAAAACACCAAATCATGTGAGGATTCATGCATAGAAAATATTCTACGAATGAACTATCATGAAATTAAAATATATACATTCTCTGATTATAACAGATCATACATCTCGATGGTGTCTTGGCCAAGCCAAGAGAAACGACGTACAGCATGGGAAACGTCACAACTGACTTGACTTTCCAAGAAAATAGCATCGTCAACGCATTGGGAAAAAGATCTGAAAAATTCAAAATGCAACCAGCCAAAATAGTGGCGCTTGAAACCGCACTCTCCTACGACAAACGGATAGGTATACCGAATCAATACACGTTCAAAGCAATCAACTAAAACTAATATTTCTTTTCATTGCAGCTATCGAAGGATACGTAAAAACTGTATTTAAAGAAAAGACAATACAAGAAAAAACCGTGATTGGAATCGGATCAATCACTGATGGAAAATATAAATTGGAAGTTCAGGTCACTAAATTTTGTAGTGTAATTTGAATAACGCGCCTAGAAATAAGAGAAAGATGAAGGATGAAGAATGAGAGATAGCGAATGTGAAGACGAGTGACCGAACATCCGCCCACTCACACTCTATGGGAAGACGCTCTAGGCATCAGACCTATTTTTCAATTATCAATTCCCCGTAGCAATAAATTATGTTTAGTCTTTACAATTTTAATTAATTTATACATATTCATTTATTCTATTTCACATCGTAATCGTTAACAAGCATTGAGAAAACAGAATTTATAAAATTTTACTATCTGCAATGTATACAAATTTACAAAACTACGAAAACGAATTTCATCGCCACGAGGCAGAGAGTCTGACGAGACGTAATATCTCCGCCATTAATTGGAAACTTATCATCAAATATACAAAAATCTACGGAACCTGCTTGGTCACCAAACACATGCAAAAGATAAGTTGAAATTGTTAAAACATGGAAGAAAAAGCTTTTAACAAAAACCAAACGATTTAAAAACAAAAAATTAATGAGCAAATAAAATTGTAAAGATATATTTGAATCAAACGAGCGTAATTTTAAACAAAAGAATCTTTAATTGTTATAATTGTTTTTTTTTTTTTTGGTATGAATGTGATTTTAATTTTAATTTTTATCTTATACACTTTTTGATTATTGATGAAAATTCATTTTTTTGAAAAATTATTCAACATTTTACACGACAAATTCCTTAAATAAAACTAAAAATTAACTATTTGAAATATTATCACCCTGAAATTGCTTTTTGTTAATTTATTTATAATTTTAAGTACCTTTTTCCATTACTTTAGTGTGGCAGATAGGGCAATCTGTTACAATTTGCAAACACGATTAGCTACCAAAAAGGCGAGAAACTTAGGGTGACTGGATATATAGAGAGAGGATCATCCTCACTCACACACATTTTGGTTAATTCTTCGGAAGACATAGAGAAGTTGATAGCAGACAAGATGCCTTTGGAAAAGCTAATACATGGAGCGGAATCATTGAAAAGGACACACGAACCTTCTACCAGTGAATCAACACAACAAAAAGTAAACATTTAATATTCAGATATTAAATTGGGGGCAATTCACATAATACATTGTAATTTTGAAATAAAAAATCGTTATAGGGACCGTGCGAGGAATCGACAGTAGCGCCAAATCAGTCTCTACAGGTCATATCTGTCTCGAGCCGCAGGGAATTTCCCCTGCCTACGCCAATGCTCAGCCAATCATACGCTACCGGAAGCACAACATGAACCAATCGCAATGAATTGTTCTGCCCGCGGCAACATTTCAGTGGCTTAAATACCTGTTTTCTCGGCGTTTCTGTAGATATCTCATCAACTGACGATGCAAGAATAACTCTTTCCCTAGCATACCGATGTATGTATCGGAAAAGACAATTCTTTGGTTAGAAACGCTGTGTTTCGAGACACCATCAAAATCGCAAGGCTGCAAGAGCTAGCCGAGAAGCACGAAAACAACCTGCGAAGAAATAATGTGGTAATCCGAGGAATACCTACAAACGTGCTAGTCACGGCCAAACCGGTTCAGGATTACCTCGTGGACACCTTCCATGTCAGATGCCAAGTACTATGGGCGAAAAGTGTAGGTCGCTTCACGGTCGTGGCAGAACTCGACAGTGCGGCGGCCAAGGCAGAGATCATGAGAACGAAAAGCACGGTTCTGAAGGATACCGAGATCTACATCGACCACGACCTTACACCGGAAGCGAGGGCACGGAAGAAGAGCATCAGGAGCTTCGTCAAAGAGGAGCGCAACAAGGGGTGCACGGTGAGAGTGGCTGGGCAGCGAGTCAAAGTAAACGACGTACTGGGGCTACGCCGAAAAAGCCATGGTTCCCAGCAGCAATGATAGAAATGCGACAAAAACAAAAAACGCAAAAAATGCGAGGGAAACGCGAAGCGAGAGCGAGGCGAGAAGAATGGCACACGAGCCGGATCCAGGAAACTAGAGGAGCTGGCACCCCCGTGCGGAGTTGTTTTTTGGAACGTACACGGCTTCAAAAACATCAGCAACGACTTCCTCGCAGGGGGTGCCCACATCAAATTGCTTTCCGAAACCTGGCTGACGCACGCCCCAAGCAACCTAGGTGGACTTTGGGACGGCTATCATCAATTCTGGAGTCCGGCAGTAAAGGAAAAAGCGCTGGGCAGAGCCAGTGGAGGAATGGTGCTGCTTATAAAGAAAGAACTGGGGGCCGTCGAGATTCTGGACATCAGCAGCTAGTGGATCTTCGTGAAGCTAACCCTCAACGGCCAAGTGATCGTGATCGGAGGAGTGTATTTCAGTCCGGCTTTGGACCTGGAGGTAGTTCTAGACCTGCTGCAAGCAGCCATAGAGCAAATTCAAGAAAAATGTAGAGACTGTACGGTTATACTAGGGGGAGATTTTAACGCACGCGTGGGGGTGACCGACGAGGCACCAGGGGGCCTCTTTCAGGCCACAAATTTATACAAGCATAGAAAATCGCTCGACACCGTTCTGAACAAGCGAGGTAAGGTATTACGGGATTTTATGGAAGAAAATGCGATGATAGTAGTAAATGGAAGGGCAGAGGGGGACCACCCTGCCAACTACACCTTCAGCGCGGAAACTGGAAGCACTGTGGTGGATCTGGTATGGGTTAATATAGAGGGAATTAAATACATTAAAAATCTGACCGTACTGGGGGAGGCAACCCTGTCAGACCATTTTGCAGTCTCGGTTTCAACCACATTCCAATTAATCAATCCAATAGTTAAGAAAACTGGCAAGCGCCCTACCACGAGAAAGGTCAAGTGGAACCAGGCAAGAGGAAGTGATTTTTCCGAGACTGCGAGACGGTCGGGCAGGACCGGGGTAGATTTTCAAAATAACACTGTCGACAGCCTGTACGAAAACTTCTGCGAGGCGCTTTTAGAGTCAGCGGACGCGACGGGGATGCTCTGTACCTCAAGCTCTCCAGCCCAAACACCGGCACATGAAAACAAGGCTTGGTATGACACCCAATGCAGAGATAGCAAAAAGAAAATGCAAAATGCGCTTAAAAGCTGTAGGGCATCGCAGTTCGCAGAGATAGACAGAGCAGTTTATGCCAAAGCAAAAAAAGAACATAAATCTTTATTAGACAGTAAGAAGTTTGAACACGAAAAGAACATTAGGGACAGGCTAGCTGGGACGCATGACCCAGCTACCTTCTGGGAAGTGGTGAGGACCCTCAGAGGCAGGGGTTTCAGGCCGGAGGTAATTACCATAGAGCAATGGAGTCGCTTCTATAGCACGGTGTTCAAGCCGAGAGATAATTCCGTTGCAAGTGGTCAATATTTCGGAGTCAGTGACCCAGTTATGGACAGGGATATCACAATACAAGAAGTGGAAAGGGCGCTCGGTAAGTGCAATCGCGGAAAAGCTCCTGGCTACGACCTGATCCCGAACGAACTACTGAGGGCCCTCCCCAACAACTGGAAACTTTACTTAGTCGCGATATTTAACAAAATCTTAGACACAGAAAGAGTACCTAAGGCCTGGTCCATGGTGCTACTCACGATGCTGCACAAAAAAGGTGACAGAGAGGACCCTAACAATTACAGGGGGATTGCCTTAGTAAACTGCACGGCGAAGTTGTTCACACACATCCTGAGAAATAGAATAGAAGCGTGGGAAGCGGTAATTAAAGTGTTACCCGGGTCGCAAGCGGGGTTCAGAAAATCTAGGAGCTGTGCAGACAACATCTCCGCCCTGCAGTCAGCAATACACCTACAGCTCAGACTAGGGGGCAGAAGGGTATACGCTCTCTTCGTGGACTTTAAACGTGCCTTCGACTCTGTCGACCAGTCTAAATTATGGCACAAACTGTTTGCATACGGCCTCAGTGCCAAAATCCTGCGCATCCTGAAAAACTTATACGACGTGGCATCCCTGAGAGTCAGAGTGGAGGGGCAGCTCTCTAGGGAGGCGAAAATCACCGAGGGGGTACTGCAGGGGGAGATCCTGAGTCCTCTGCTCTTTATACTTTTCATTGCTGATTTAGAGCAGGAACTCAGAAAGACTGATCTTAGGGGCGTAAACATTGATGGGGTAAACGATATACTTGCACTGCTTTACGCAGACGACCTGGTAATTCTGGCAGACTCACCCGCAGATATGAATAGAAAATTAATCGCGCTCAGCAAGTATTGCCAGGCGAACAGCCTGACCATAAATGCAGGCAAGACCAAGATCGTCCCCTGCAGAAAAGGCGGTACGAACACGGAAATAAAATTCTTTTACCAAGAAAAAGAGATTGAAACGGTTAGTGACTACACATGCCTGGGGGTCCCCTTCTCGAGCTCCTCACTAGGGTTACGGGCGGCCAACTCTGCAGTTTCAGAAGCAAATCTCGCAACGGGGACAGTAACAACCCTACTGCAGCGAGCAAAGTCAGACACTTGGGATAGCAAGGCCAGGCTGTACGATAGCATTGTCTCAGCTACCCTGCTGTACGGCGCACATATTTGGGGTATCAGGTATACGCTGATACACTGGAGAAGGCCCAAATGAACTATTTCAAGAGGCTCTTGCTACTCCCGCGCGACACACCTGGTTATGCAATCAGATTAGAGATGGGCCTCACCCACATTAAATACAGACTGCTGGACGCGGCCTGGGCGTGGATTCTTAGGGTGCTATGCATGGCGGAAACGAGGCTCCCGAAGCTCTGCCTCATGAGGCTGGTACAACTGCACAGAAACGGCCGAAACATAGACAATAGATACAACTGGGTCAAACAAATGGACGAGTGCTTGGCGAAGATCGAGTTCTCCCACTTATGGGACGACATGAACCCAGAGCTTTGGGAAAGAAGCCGCGTAGAGGGCATGCAAAGATTCCGTGCCTACCTAAAAATGCAGGATGTAGCCAGTTGGCATGGCGGCCGGTCGCTGCAGGTGGACCTCCCCCGGGTACCGGACGATTCCTGTGCTCCTTACTTAAAGGTGCGGGTAAATTTACCGGTCACCAGGATTCTGGCGCAGCTGAGACTAGCCACTTCGCGTAACTGCAATCTCACGTACGGGGGTATGGCGCACAAGCTCAATCCGGCGGAACTATGCTCGCTCTGCAACCGCTACGAACCGGAAACGGTGGAACATTTCATATGCCGCTGCCCGATCTTCGAAAGTCTGAGAGTCCAGTACCTGGAGGGGGGGGCCTGTCTGCAGCGGCCCGGGGGCATATACTTGTAAATATCATACTAGGAACGGTTGACCGGAACGGCATGAAGGCAATTTTTCACTATGTCACGGCAAGCCTGAGGTTGAGAGCATTTATTTTAAACGAATAGCATGTAAGAAATTAAATGTAAAGAAAACTGTACGGATGGACAAATGACACCCTTGCTGTAATGAAGTTTCATTTAAAAGCAATAAACATACATACATACTGTAACGTGGCAGCTTCGGCTCGCCTTGTTACTAAATGCTCCCTGACCCTAGACGGTAAGTAAATTCATTTTCCTAGGAGTGAGTGTGAGTGAGAATGATTTCGGAATGAATTGTCACCTAGGGAACGATAAAAACCGAGAAAAGCTCCGAAGCGGCGACAGAGACAAACTTGCGTGGTTAATTTGATTCGTAATTTCTTTGGGTTATTTTTAAATTTTCTGAGGTAACCCGTTCTCCATGGAGAACCACTGACGATTAAGAGACGTGGAGGTAAAGAAGCGGTGGAGGCACAGGACAGACCCAGGGAGTTACCAGAAAGCTCAGAACTTCCTCCAGGGGGACGCAGCCACGTGAGGGTAGCTGACCACTCAACACCGAGGGACGAGACAGCGGGGGTCCTCCTGCTGTCGTGAAGAGCCGTGAGTCCCCCAGGATGAGCACCCGCCTGCCCAAGGGCAGCCCGCAGCACACAGCAGTGACACCGCTCCGCATAACTCTCAGGAGTTAAAGGGTTTTCCGAAATTCGCCAAGAGGACGACACTAACCGATCATAGAATTAAGTAGAGCGTAAAGAGGGGGAAATAGACACCCCGCTCAGAGAGATCACTCTGGCGTTGGCCGTCGTAACAGTGAGACGTGTCGTGGCGTAGAGTCACTTTGAGGAGTCTTTTGTAGAGAGCGTTTTTGAGTTATTTGAGAGTTTTGTGTGAAATCTGCGGAGAGCTTGCGACCAGGAACCCCAGGAGGTTGCTGTCGAGTCCTTGTGCGCTGGTATCTTGCAAAGTAAGTGGCTTTCGTTTCACCTGCGTTGAAATCTGAACGGATCCCTTGAGTTGTTGTATTTTGCTGTCTGAGAATAGACACTTTGGTTCCTTGGATCTCGAGTTAAGAGTTGAAACTGAGCTTCGAACGGTCGACCGAAGCCAGAGTTTGCCTAGGGGGCTTATAGAGAATTTTTATTGATAATTTTGAGCTTTGAGTAGAGTCTTTTCCTCGCGGAGGGTTTTGCCTCGTGGCGTGATTCGCCATTTTATCTTTGTCGTTGCCTCGTGGCTTTCAGCGGAGAGTCAGACGCGCCAGAGTCTTGTAGGAGAATTATTTGAGTTATTAGAGTTCATTTATTGAGAATTATTGCCTTGAAGGGCTGGTCATGAATTATTGTTAATTTTTTCTGTAACATTATTTCCCGGAGAATAGTGAATAAGTTGCGTACAGGGCTTAGCGGTTCGCCTCACGGGCCGTTAGGATTCAAATTTGCGCTGTAGCATTTGTTTACCTTCTTCTCCGAGCTCGGCCTCGCTTCACGAGAGCCGCGCTCGCGTCGTAGCGGTCATCGCTTATTGTTATTTCGTATAAGATAGTTTAGGGAAATATTGGTTCGCCTCACGGACTTAATTTGAGTATTATCACCTCGTGGTGGATAAGTAATCATTTTGCGCTTTGCTTTTGGAAATTATTGTTTTCTTGTTATAGATTTTTCTTGACATTTTTCTTTGATTAATTTAGTTTTACGCTTTTGTTATAATCCTGAGGCTCGTTCATCTGCTTTTGCTGGTTAACCCGGGCCTGTCGGGGAATTAACTTCATTTTTTTATTGTTCCGAGTCCTCAGCTTTGGGCTGAATTAATTATATGCTTAATCTTTTGTTTTGTTATTCATTGAATCCCTGGAGATTCGCATAGTTTCTTTCTTTGAATAAATTGCCCGTTTAGTAGTTAGTGTGAAACCTGAGTTTGTTGCTGCCAACCCCTACTTCTCCCCTCCAGCTCGGCTTGCCGTAACGTTTCCCCACCCCTCTGCCAAATACTGTGCTGCCGGCCGCTTTTGTTTTGTTTTGAGTAAGATTTGCAGATTCCGAGGAGAATTGATGCGAAAGGCATCTGGCGCCCGAAACAACCCCTGCTTTACCCGTTGAGTCGGTACGGAAGAATCGTATCGACCGGCGTAATTGAGTATTGATTACCTTGAGGGTCGATCGTATGGACCCGGTGTGATAAGAAAGATAACAGTGACCCCGTGAGTCAGTCAGTTGAGATTTATTTTCAGATTTTCTTCCCAGTGAAGGACTTGCACTCAGACGCGGCCTGAGTCGCCTTTATAAAAAGTCCTCGTCACAATACATACATACTGTAAAAAAAGTGGTGTTGAAACTAACACCATTTTAACACCGTGCGTAGTCCCAGGGAGTCCACTCCGTTTGTAGTGTTAATAGACAGTGTCAAAATCTTGGTGTCGAAATAGTTGCCCTAAATAACACCGATTCCAGTACGTTTCTATGGTGTTACGGTGTTACAAATTTCTGTATGCAATTTTATAAAAACGTATTTCAGTGTTGATTCATATCATAAAATATTTCAAAATTGACCCAAAAGTGAAAAATTTACGATTTTAATTGGATGAATTACTTATAATTAACTGTGTACCTCCATTAAAACGCATTTTTGGTCTGAATAATTTCGCATCGTACTATTCGGGATTCGATCCCGGACCCTGTCGCTCGCTCGCATTACTAGTCGCACGCCCTACCTACTACGCCAAACTACCTATTGAATATTCGTACAACTTTCACCTATTTATTATCAAAGCTTTATCTTCGTCAATCTTGATGAGTATTCTACGCGCCTGCAGCTGTAAATAATGTTCCGCGATTAAAAATGTCGTAGTCACATTTTCGACAAGTCAGATACGTAAATCAGGCCCCACCCAAGGCATGCAAAACTCTTTGTTGGAAATTCAAGTGCAGTTCCTAGAGCTTATCATATTAAATTTCAAAATACAGTTTCGTAAATTTTATATTCTCCTTGCATTAATTTTTTAAAGTGCTATAATTTTTAATGACGGCACTGAAAATTTAAAGACAGTCACTGAAAACCAAAAAACGATCATGATATATATTGATTTTTCAAAACAGTTTCATGAATTCAACAGAACCATATTAATATTCAGATATAGTGATTCAGAATTCACTGTTTTTTTTTCAATATTAAGACACAAGTAGGAAATATTGAGAGTTTTTATAAGAATTTTCAAAATATTTTGACCCGTGACAGTTCGAGAGGTGTTAAATTAGCACCTTCCTCTGTTTATCAACACCAATAGGTGTTTTTCTTTGACAAAAACTTCATACAGTGTGAATTTAGGGAAAATAACACTATTTTCTATTTGACAACATGACTGGTGTATTCGCAACACGATAGTAGTGTTGTTATTGACACCGAAATTCTCAACCACTAACTCCGAGCTAGTTTACACCGAAAATTTTTGACAGGATACATATTATTAAATTGCTTTGTTATTATTATCATTTCTATTATTATTCCTATTATTATATTATTATTATTATTGTTAAATATTATACTATTATATTATTAACGATTCGTCACGCCGGCTATAAATTCCGATGTTTCGTTACTTGACTGATATTTTCCGTTATTGTTATAAACAAATCGACATGCCGGCTATGAATCCCGATGTTTCGTTACTTGACTGATATTTTTCGATATTATTATAAACAATTCGGCATACCGGCTATGAATCCCGATGTTTAGTTACTTGACTAATATTTTCCGATATTATTATGAACAATTCGACATGCCGGCTTTAAATTCCGATGTTTCGTTACTTGACTGATATTTTCCGTTATTGTTATAAACAAACCGACATGCCGGCTATAAATCCCGATGTTTCGTTACTTGACTAATATTTTCCGATATTATTATAAACAATTCGACATGCCGGCTATAAATCCCGATGTTTCGTTACTTGAATAATATCTTTCGATATTATTATAAACAATTCGGCATACCGGCTATAAATCCCGATGTTTCGTTACTTGACTAATATTTTCCGATATTATTATAAACAATTCGGCATACCGGCTATAAATCCCGATGTTTCGTTACT
>JAFFZH010014938.1:5460-33874 GCA_018420115.1 Euura saliciscinereae | reverse complement strand
TATTATTATTATTATTATTATTATTATTATTATTATTATTATTATTAACGATTTCATCTATACCCTGTGCATCATCTTAATATCTCGACACATTCTATGTGGTTATTCGATAAAATGTTATTTACGACTTTAATATTACTAATCTGCAATATTAATAATATGCGCGCATTTCAGAGAGATATTTTTTTCCGTTCCTTTCTGATTAAATTATTCTTTACTTCAACATTGTTTTCATTGATCCTATACAATTATACGATAACATTTATTCAAGTTGATGATTTTTCTTCTTTTAGTTTTCTTTTTTCTTTTTCTTTTCAATAAGAGCGCGTAGCTCTCTTTTTTTCTTTGAAATATATTCATATACATAGAGTATTACATGATCGATTCAAATCAAAAATGATTATTATTATTTTATTTATTTTTTTGTTTAATTTTTATACGCGTACAAAAATTATGCTGAATGCATTATATTGTATATATAATATATTACAGCAGATCAGCGACAAAGAATTTTACAGATTTATTTATCCAATTACAATCAATTATTATTATTATTATTATTATTAGTATTATTATTATTATTATTATTATTATTATTTTGTTTCAATTTTAGCTTTCGTTATATTTTCACTTTCTCCTGAATTTTAATCGTTTATTAATTACCATATATATATAGAGAGAGATATACATATTTTATATATATATATATATATATATTAATTATTACATGTGTGTAATGACGATGTTGAAAATTATTCATAATCCAATAATAATTATAATAATTCTAATTAATATATAATCATTATTATTATTCATAATAATACACAACAATAATATAATAGTTATAATTGTGATAACGATGTAACAACGACAACAGATAATTACAAATCACAAAATGATAATAATAATAATAATAATAATAATAATGATATTGATTATAATCGTCAAATTAAAAAGTCATATTTATATACCTAACATACGTGATGGTAGTGTACACACCGAAACGAATAGGTTGATATTTTATATACACATACATAATACGTCTATGTGCTTATAAACATGTCTATATATATATACGATAATAACGCGTAACCGTATGAAAATTCATCCACGATTAGATTAGACCAAAATGGAAAATAATAGTGAAAAAATTTGTTTAAAAAATGTAAGGAATAATTCGTTGAGCGTTTGATTATTTAATTTATTATTATTATTATTATTTCTCTCTATAAGTTTTCAGGATTTTTTAAAACTTTTTTTCTGTTCACTCTAACAAAAGGAAGATATAATATGTATATACACGTTAATTGATGATTTTTTTTCTTCTACTCTTCTTCGATTTCTGATCACCGACGATATTTATTTTCCATTCAATAATGATATATATATTTTTTTTAATTTTTGTTTGTTTTCTAATAACTAGGTGGAGGTTTGAGAGGAAAGGGAAGAGCGAAAATGATTGGGTTGTAATGAGTAGACTAATTTACGGGTAATTGGAAAGGAAAAAGAAAATTTCAGCATAATGATGAGATAAAATTATAAGTACATATAAAGTATTATTATTATTATAACCAGCTCATAAACAGACAGTCAATAACGTTGGTAAATTAATTTCAGATTTTTTATTATTATCTCGAGTGAAAATAAAATCGATGAAAAATCAACGCGATTGACTATCTGGGTATTATATTCATACATACTGCCATAAACGAATCATCATCGTACGTATAATAATTACATGCGAGTAGGTAAATATAGGGGAAAAAGAAAACCGAACGACAAAAATATATGTTATCTTAAAAGATTTCAATCCATGCAGAGATATGGATCAGAAAACAAAAAATTGTGCCTCGTTCGTTGACGAAGATTCGAATTTGGCGGTCATAATGATTCACTATTTGTATTAATGATATCAAACCGTGGGTCTCGTTTATGAAAAATGATTAATGATAGTTTTCGAATTCCGTTATTCTTTTCGCCGATTAAAATATTAAAATATTATTGCACAACTTTAATCGGGGAGCCCCAATTTCGCCTTATTATTATTATTATTATTATTATTTTGTTTTATCATTCAAAGCGTAGGTGAGGGACTCTCCCTCGTTAAATCACAGAGAAAAATTGCTAAAATCCGACCTAAAGTATATAAACTATCTAATATTTACTTCAATCGGCTTAGAAATCAACGTATTTTTTTTTTTAACGAAAACATGAAAACTCTATTTTCTAACCCTCCAAGACTCACGTTTTAAGCTTCATAATTTGAAGGTATTGACATTTTTCGATCCTGCCGGCGCTAGTAAATCACCCAAAGTTTTAATATTCACTCAATATAGTCCCGGCTGATCTATTGAGTGGTTCAACTTCGCGAGGTGGTAGGAAAACGTCGATTTTAGCCACCATATTGAATCTGAGATTCACATTTCGATTAAATTTTATTTCTGATATCGACCTCTGCCGGGATTGAGAAAAAAAAAAACCTCTCTTATATTGCACGCAGAATTATCACCACGCAGATTCTACGAATTATACACGCGAATGAATTTCTTTTTTACATTAATTACGCAAAAAGAGAAATTATATTCGTATAAAAAAAACCAAAACCTGCACAATCATTATTATAATCATTTAGATAGTTATTTCATTCGCATCGTTGCAGTATTTATATCCAGCTTTTTACCTCTATATTTCTCGCGTTTCTTATACATATAAATAAAACAGCTCATTCCGTAGCCGCTTTATTATACATATATATATATTTTCACTTTTTCGTTTTTTTTTTCCTACGATAATTAATCAATATTATGTCCAATAATATATTTTTTCTTTTCTCTAATAATGATAATAATAATCAGAATAATATTAATAATAATAATAATAATAATATGTCATATCTAAAACGGAACAAATATATAACAATGTTCAATATATATGTATAAACAATAGCATGTATGTAAATAGTTATGTGTATAATCGCGTTAATAGTTCACTGCAGCATATACCGTCACACGTTGGTGACACAATAATTATAAAATTATCATCAAACGTCATTCATAATAATAATTATTATTATATATGTATATAACTAGACATCATATACTCGTTCGGGTCGCGTTACACATAATAATAATAATAATAATTAATAATAATTAATAATAATATTAGTATCATAAGAATAGCATAAAAACCTGCGCATTTATACAATAGCATAATATTATTATACGTTTGTTTATTCATTTTTATTAAATTTTTTTTTTGTGTGTATATTTTTCCTCTTTCTTTCTTTCCATCGTTTTTTTTTTCATCTTAATTATTTCTTGTTTCTTTCAAAATGGCACCATAAAGTGTTGCCCGATTGGCTCGATCGTCGTCGTAGGTCAGGGATAATCACTTTGAGGAATTTAACAGTTACACGTTGAATGAAAGTAGCCATTGATATCTTGCCGCAACGTCGATGATAGGAAAAATTATTAATAAATAATAATTCTTTTTTTTTTCTTCTTTACAACGATATGACAATCAATCATTGGCCATACGTTCCATATCATCGTCAAAAACTTTAACTTATCCGTCAAACTTCAGGCGTCGATATATGAAAATAAAAAAAGAGAAAGACTAACTGAAATGAATGGCTTGGAAAAAAGAAACAAAAAGAAAGTACAATACTGATGTAAAGTTAGCGCTCATCGACGCCACTTAAGTCAATCGAACAATCGAACAAGAACGTTAATAATGTAAAAATAGAAAAGAGCCTGTAATTTATAGTAGGGATGATGAAATTACTTTGATTATCATACAGCGTCGTACGCGAGGTCAACGGGTGGCCTGTGATGCGGCGAAAGGTAAGATGTGGCGGAGCCGCCTGGCCCCGGACCACCGGATCCAGGGTAACCTGGGTAATTGGCACTAGGAGCGTGAATCCCTGCGTGGGGTGGAGGATAAGCATCGAACGAGCTTGTGTAAGAGCCGTTGTAGGGATAAGGGTTGCCCATTGGTCCGAGAGAGGGATGCATTCCTCCCATTCCACTCATTCCTCCCATACCATAGGTGCGTTGCATCAGGCTGGACTCAAGCCCGCCGAAGAGATACCCGTTCGTAGATCCCATCGGGACCGGGTAATGGGGCGCAGGGATGATATTGGGGTACGAATTACCCGGGTGAGAATGATTCATGCTAGAACTGTAGTTGTTGGACGTCAAATTCTCCACGGTGTAAGACTTGCTGTGCTGCTGTGCCTCGGGATGGTGGCGATTGTTCATACCGCCGTACAAAGAGCCGTAGTTGTCTCCCGGCGAATGGTGCAAGGAACCGGGATAGAGCCCACCGCCAGGCGGCGCAGGAGGCGGACTGTAATTGGACATACTGGACGTCGAGAATCCTGACAAGTACGAAGCCTGGTGATGAGTGTCCATCTTCTCAGCGAGCGACTCGTCGCTCAAAACGCTCTGCGAAGGATGGCGCTGATTACCACCGTCCGCTATGCTCGGTATCTGGTCAACCAGAGATTCCAAGTCGCTCAAGCTCTTTGACGAGACATCCTGACCTCCAGATCCGTTTCTCTTGACGTTGTACTGCTCGTGAGAGTGCGGCGACATAGCCGGATGAGTCGGAGTGTGGGGATGCGTGTGAGGCGGAGTCTGATGCGAATGATGCGAGTGCTCGTCGTTTCCGGATCCCTGCTGGCTCAGAGGTGTCGGCGTCGTCTGATGAGGGTGGGTATTGTGAGACTCTGGTTGCCTGTCGTGGTACCCCATGTAGCTGTTGTAGCTAGAATGCGAGGGGGTTCCCGGGCTGCTGTGGTGTCCGTTGTTATCGCCGCTGCCAGGATTATACGACCTGTGATCCCCGGCTATATTCTGTTGCGAGATGCTAGTCGGTGGTTCGAAGTCGGGGTGCTCGACGCTGGGCGATGTCAACGGGGACGGTTCGAGGTTGTTTTCAGAAGATATGGCCGTGTTGATCTCCGAGGATAAATCAGAGTGCGTGAAAGACAGAGACATGGACTTGGGACTCTGGCTGTAATGCTGCATGTGAACCGGACTCTGCTTAGCGCTCATGTTGTAGGGGCTGTCGTTTATACCCTGTCCGAAGAACCCGGAATCTCCCATCGACTGGTACGGAGCCATGTGTGGAAAGCTGTTGGGCGGCGACATTATGGGAGGAGAGAAGCAGTTCGGCACAGAATTTGAGTAATTCTCGTGATGATTGTTAATATTCTGGTGTTGCTGTTGCTGTTGTTGCTGTTGCTGCTGCTGTTGCTGTTGCTGTTGCTGCTGCTGATGCTGCTGCTGCTGCGAGTGTGTTTCCCGCTCTCTGCTGTCCTTCTCCTGCTGTTTTTGTTGCTGATGTATCTTCTTCGGTCTCCCCCGTCGTTTCTTTATCACCTCCCCATTCGCGTCTAGCTTCTCCGGATCGGGCGCCGGCGGGTCTTCGATAGTCTTGATCTTTTTTGGTCTGCCTCTCTTTTTTTTGCCGGGCACCGTCGTGCCAGGTTCTTGCTTTATCACCGTGCTGCTCAAATCTGTTATCCGGTTGTCGCCGTCCGGGTTAAACTCCCCATCAAATATCGGCTTCCTGTCCTCGACCGAATCGGCTGGCTCCTTCTTCTTCAATTTAGAATCCGCAAACACTATGTCTGACTCCTCCAAGTGAGTTATCGCCCCGTTCAAATAGTCCCTGAACTTCTTCAGGGCTGCGTAGTAAGGAACTTTGTCCGCCGCTCGCGGCAGTTGAGCACACCTCGCGCTACTCGACGGCATCACCCACATGTACTGAAATAGAACGGATGATAGTTAGTCACTGATAAATAATGAGGATATAATTTATATAATTATTGCCGAATGTTTATTCAATTACCGTGTTTGTTCCGTCAACGAGATTCGGTTGTCTCCCAAATCCGAATTCTTTTTTCCCAGAGAATACTTCGTAGATTAGTTTTCCGTTAAAAACGGCTATTTTCGGTTTATATTTCTGTAATTTTTCAAGCAACACGTGACTTCCTGAAACGATAAAATTAAAATAATGTTTATTCATCAACGGTTTAAATGCCGTAAAATTCAAACAGAAAAAAAAAGAAACTCCTATTCCCGGGTTCCTAAACAAACGCGACGCATAGGGGAATCCCCGACCACGGAGTATGGAACACATGATCCTCAGCCAATGACAGGCATCGCATACAACGCGAAGTGTGTTACAATATCGCGATAATCGGAAATCGGTCCAAGTCAGTGTGGCCAGATTAGGGGATTTCCCCCTAGATTCAGGGGAATTTCATCACGTTTAGGGGATAAACAGGGGCAAGAATTGTTCAGGGGATTTTTTGGGGGATTTCAATATCCCGAGAATTGTGCTTTTTCATCGCATGAGAACTGAAAAACTCATCCTCAAACACACCAATTTCGAATATACCATAACAAATTAGTCATTCTGTAGGAATTTATAAAATTTTATCTGGTCGTACGAATACTTTAGATCTCGGAAAGCAAAAACATGTCTTGAAATTACCGCCATTTTTTTTAAATCATGGTCCCTCGGACCTCTATTTGATTGGTGCGGGGGTTGTCTAGGGGATTTTTAGGGGGAATTGAGATTAGTTTAGAGGATCATCAATCTGACCACCTGGCAACACTGGTCCAAGTTCCTCGAGACTGTTTTGACTAGAGATGTGAATGGTAAACGTGACCGGAAAATTTACCGTAATTTTACCGTCACAAACCGGTAATGTGACTGCGAATAGATTATGTACCACATTGGTCACATCGTCAGCGCCATCTCTCGCGCCCTCGCGACATCTTGCTGCTCGGTAAAATTACCAAAAAATACCGTAATTATACCGTAAATTGACGTCATCTTGTGTTGTGAAATTACGGTCACAATTTTTCTCGAAAAAAAAAACAAAATCATGATTATGGGAGGTGAAAAAAACAACGAAAGATTGGTTGAAAAAAAAAATGACGTCAATTTACGGTAAAATTACGGTATTTTTTTGTTTTTGTAATTTTACCGAGAATCTTAATACCGGTATTTTTACATCTCTGATCCGCGGACTGATCAGTGTTTATAACGAACGCACTCAGTGTTTGACATTGACAAAATTTCGTCGGTCGCCATATTTCAATAAATTGTTGACTTCTGAGTTCTGTACCGACGGTCGTTTGTTCGAAGCGACGTCTAAGAATCGTCGGTTATAGACGGAGTCATGTGGCATTTATTCGCACGTGTGAATTATCGGGAATAACAACTGTACGAAACAATCTAATAGACTGCCGCGGAACAACAACACGCATTGTAAGTATATGATCATAACCTATAAGCTAACCGAAGCCGGAGCCCTAAACTATTCGGTTTATTGCCTAATAAAACAATTCAGGGGGAATAGTAAATCTGTTACTGAATATATTGTTTACGCGCGTTACATAACCAAAAAAAAAAGACGTAAACATCCTCCTAAAGGTTCCCTTCTTCTCTCATCTCATCATCTCATAAAGGTATAATAATAAAAAAAAAAAACGTAACAATTTTTTTTTCTTAGAATCTCATATCACGCGTGTATATTTTTGGAACGCGTGAAACATGTGTTTTGAGATTGTTGGTATCTAGAAACTGGAAAGTGGTCCGCTACCCTCGCAAACACAGACGGTGCAATGAGTCTGTAAACATGCCTTTTGGTAGCCAAAAGTGATGAATTTGAATTTTTCGAACTATCGTAGAAAAGAAGACTTGCTTGAAATTACACACATGAACCTTAACTGCGTGATTGTATTCAGAGCTTTGAAATCTTTGGCTGCTAGCTTCAGCTTCAGCCTCTGCCTGTGACCTGTGTCGGTAAAGGTATCCGGCCACTTTCCAGAGACTAAATGCAACACGTGTATCTTTGACAGTCTTCCTCTAGCAGCTCTGATGAGAGTCGTAGACGAAGCGGATGAAGTGTTGTCTTCTTCATTTAGTGCTTCGACTCGATTGACAGAGTTTCACCACTTTAAACTTTAAACATGTTTGAGGATAACTTCTCTATTTGTTCTACTAAGGTCTTTGATTGTGCGATGTGGACCAGATATTGAATTTCGTCAAATCTTGATATGTACTCCGAGTAGCACGATCTCAATTCTTGACTTTCTCATCGCCGAGGCAATATAGTCGAGGCTGTTGATTGTTTGACGGTACACGACGTTGGGATAAGTGTGCTACGTGTTTATAGAGGTGGAAAATTCGATATGGAATTGAATTTGAACTGACCTTCTTTTATTTCTTTACGTGTAAGATCGGCGCTTCCCTTAGTCGCACGTGCGACCATATTTGTAAATCCTATTCCTAACCGTAACAATTTATAATCGTCATCGGCGGTAAGAGGTTCCGGTGTTAGTCCACTCAGATGAAGACATTTCCCTGAAACGAAAGAAAATATGTAATCAAATATCGCATAGAAATCCAAGAATCACTTTGATCGGGGAAATGATTCAGATTTTTCAACGCGAATACGCCTCTAGATGCAATCTTTACAAACTTTGTATAGTGTGTAATCGAATATTGTACATATTTCAAATCAATTTTAGAATCTACTGGTCAGAGAAAACCAGGAAGTCAGGCAAAAGTTAAGAAAATCGAAAAATGGTCAGGAAAAAGGTCAAGGAAGTTTATGGTGTTACAAAAAAAGACAGAATAAAAGATCCCCAGCGATTTTTTTTCTTCCTCCCGCAGAAATCTTGATCAATGGAAATAGTAGCAAAACTTGTATAAATGATAGGTAAAAAAAAGTATTCTCAAAAATCATTTTCATTCACCATTGATTCAGAGTATCATTCAGTCAGGTAAAAATTATAATTTGGTCAGGTAAAGTCAAGGATTTTTTTTTACTCGTTATAGTGCCCATCATGCAATAATTGTCAACTAATAGCGTCGTTCAGTTGAAGGACTGGATTGATCAACAAGCCAGAAGGATTCGATATTTTTGGAATAAAAAATTGAGGGAGTTAGTACGAAAAATGATAATCGCGTTCACGTAGCTACAACGTTTAGGTGTAGATCAGCTCATAGCATACGAGGAGGACGTGTGGGATATAATCGATCGAGCTAAAAAGTAGGACGCGTGTGTACCGCGCGCTGCTGGCCGGCGTGCGTAATTTCTGTAGCATAATGTACAATTTTTTTTAATTTTTTTTTCTATTTTATGTTTATTATTTCGTCGAAAAAAAAATGTACAGCCTCGCGATGCATATCAAAATAATTGCAGGTCGTAAAATAAAAATAGAGAAATAAGATATAATTACGGAGGAAGCGAAGGATAGAGTGCAAAATACGGAAAGATTTTATAAAAATATCGCGTCATTATTTTTTTCTTTTTTTTTGTATTTTTTTTTTGAAAAACAAAAGGGCGAGGGTTAGAAATAGACGGAGACAGACAGTGGGAGAAAAGGGGAAAGAGAACGCTGGACTAAAGCTGCTATTGAACGGATAGGCGTGGGACATGAACTCACCCACACCTCTTCATTCCACCCACATTTTCCGACCCCCCCATCGCCCGTACCGTCGTTCTCTGGCCTTTTCCTCCTTTTCCCCTTCTATCCTACCCCTGTTTTTCCCTCCCTCCCTCTCCTTGCTGCTTTCTTCCTATTTTCCCCTAGCAATCCTCCTGCTGCCGGGTAGTTTCTAGTTTTTCTACCGTTTCTTCCCTTTTTGACTCCATCTTATTATCTTTCGATGATTTATCCGATTTGTTTTAATTTCGATTTTAATTGGGGTGATTCGATCGTGAATACTTACAAAAATGATTCCCAGGTCCAGCGTAATGGTGCCCTTTGTAGGCAGCAAACAATCCTGGATTGATGCCGATCTATAACATAGAAATTTGAGCTGGTTGAATTTTTCTTGCGAAATTATCGCACCCTCAAACACCTCTGGATGCTCAATTTTTCTCTCATTTTCCCTATATCCCGTTTTTCTATTTCTTTCTATCGACATATTTCTCGTTTCCCACATCCCAATGATTTCTACAACACAATACAAACGCATCTTTGATATTACATACGCAGAGACAGAGAGAAAAAGTAAACGTCATGCATTGAAAATAATAATCGATACCCTCCAAAACCAAGGGAAAAATGAAATTTAGATTCCGACGATAACGTCTCTCAGGCATAGAAAATAAGGACACACTTTTCATGCAAGAACCACTCGATATCAGCCGTCAGTCATTTTTATATCGCTGTTTTGTGCCTCGATAATCTAGCCAGTTCTTCAAGATTCTCCTCTCTTCCGACTGCGTCGATTTTTGTCCATCGAATCGTCCCGCTTACCACCGGCCCCGACTGAACTCCTCAGTTTCCTTCGGTCTTCGTGTCACCCTTCCTCGACGTTTGTCAAACTGTACCTTCAGCTGTACCTGAACCACTCGTCGGTAGATACAGCTTGAACTTACGTATCGATTACAAATGTTCCAAACTTCGTTAGACACAAGCGTCGGTGTACAACTTACTATAATAATATCGAGATTGCTGGTCAGATGATCGGGGAGGACTCGTTTACTGACTTCCTCTTCCGGCATCCCGTCGAACCTGTCGTGCTTCTTTCGTTCCTTGTACGTTTTTGCCCTCTTCTTGGCCTCCGCCAGCTCAGCTCTGAGGGCAAATTAACAATATTAACACCGAGAAATACCGACTAGAATCAGATATCCCTTACTCTTCCGGGGTCAGTATCATCTCCGACTTCTTCTTCCTGCCTCTCTTCTTCGGCTGATGAGGTAACTGCGGGTTCACTCCGTTCATAGCCAGGTTCATCTGATGATGATTCGACATATTCCCAGGCGAATGATTCTGTAAGTGGCCAGGAGGCGTCGACGGCGTTCTGGATTGAGCTCCGCCGGGACACGTCATGTTTTCTTGATTGCTACCTGGACTGCTAGCCGCCCTCATGCCGCCACCCATGGACATTTCTTCGTCCACGAAAGAGTACGGGTCGACTGGTGTCTCGCACTTTATTGTGACCTAGGACAGAATCGATGTGTCAATCGTGAAGAATTCCCTCCATTTGTCACCCCCAAGACTCACCTGATTAAGATTCGTTGTGTTGCTAACCGGCTGTTGAGGAGTTACCGACATCGGAGTTAGCGGTGTATGAGGTGTGTGCGGAGTATGTGGCGTGTGGGGTGTCAGCGGCGTATGGTACTGCTGGCTGCTATCTCCGCCCGTACTTCTGAGCTCCAGATCAGGGCTCGTCTCGTAACCGTCGTCTCTCGCTTCCTGTTTCACCATGATTCCACCTGACAACAAATTGCAATTGTTAGACGACGTCTTGTTCCAGAAACTAAGTCTAGTGTTTCGTCTAAGAGTCATACAGCGTTGCTAATCTTTCGGTTTCACGATTTCAGCGAGCTCATTTATCCTAATCTTAGGCTTTAGGATAGTTTTTTAGAAATGATTTATGTTACCTTGTGTGTTTGAGCAATTCATCGACTGACCATTCTGTACCCCGTTTGGTACCGGAGAGGGGTATGACCTGTAACAAAAAAGGAGTGAATTGTTATCGATCAAAAATGAATGAGAATAGATGCGAAGTTTCTGTCTATATGGGAAGTAACGCAGATTAAGTGCCGATACCATGGCTAATGTGTCTCGTACTCTTGTTTCAGGGCTCCGCTGGAGAGACACAGGACTGTGAAAATGGACCAAAGGTGCAGTACCGGCAAAGGATATTCCTCCAAAAAACAGGTATGGTTTTGGCGGATCGAACCGACACAATACAAGCCTCTCCGGAGAAATCGGAATATAGATTCTGTATTGTCCGTCGATGATATAATCACTTTATCGTCACGATCACGATCTTGACAAGTAAAACATTTCATATCAGTAGTCTGCCAATACTGCAATGAGATGTTGAGCAGACTTCCGATGCTAATCCAATGATGTACCCAACTTCAACTCGACAACTTGCGTCAAGAGGTGTGAGATTAGAAGATTGAGATTTTATCCAGGGTTTTATATGTTTTATTTGTTGCAAGAGATCGTCGCTGAGATTGAAAGAAATTATTGACCCCTGACTAGGGTCTCATTAATTATTCGTAGCAATCATTAGTCAGTTATGCTGAATGAGTTCTTACCATTCACCATCATTATGGTGAATGTATGTACTACCAGCAGGTCCCAATTATAGGATCTACAATAATTATTCTCTAAAGAGAAGCTTTTCTGAAGCATCTATAACCGTACCTCCCCGTCCGATGAATATGGATCTTGTCTTTTCTACGGTAGCCTCTTCTCTTCCTTCCCATACAAATCTCAAGTGATTGAATAGTGAAACCTGCCGCTGACTTCATAAATGATAATAGAAATAAACTATAATTTCGCGACACTAACATGGGAAAGGACTCTACGTCTCTGAACAGCGCAATGTTAAACCCTGTCTATTTTGACACAGAGTATATTCGTACATGCATGCATGTACGTCTATATAAAACACCCTCACATACCCCGCATAAGTATTTAGGCACATAGTTGCCTGTACATAGACGGTAAATACTTCCACTATCTCTATGTATATTCATGTCCACATAGCTGTACACGCTACACCCCCATCATGTATCCCAAGGTGGGTGTACGTACGTACATACCCTAAGCATACAACCGTCCGTGTAGACACACACACACGCGCCAACATTATGCAGCGTGTCTGTGTCTGTGTACTTGGTTGAACAGACTGGCAGGGAGGCTGCACGGGATGAATGGGCAGCGGGGGGTAGTAATGGTACGAGGCTACAATGTGAGGAGGTAGTGATGGGTGCGAGCTAACTCGAAAACTATTCTCCGAACAAATTGCAACAATATTTCGATATTCAATGAGCTATGACCTTATAGGTTCTATATCTCCCGAAAACTCGCTCCCATCGTGAAAACTGCCTGAACAATTTTTGCAGAGAATTTTGTGATCTTAAAAATCGGTCCTGGACAAGTTTCACCCAGGAGCAACCGGAAGTGAGATATCGGCGAAAAGGAGAAACGTGACCGTTTTCTCGATGCTACGGTTCATAGGCGATGGATTTGAACCAACATTCTCCCAATGTGGTACGAGAAATAGTTTGGGGTCTTTTTTTTCTCCTCTTTTTCCAACTTGTACGTGTGGCGTTTTTTGGGGGGGTGTTCGTACCCATCAGTTAATCCGGCAGGGGCTGCTTGTTGCTAAGGGAGACCCCCAGAAAACTGTACGCCGACACAGAGGCTGGTACACGTACGTGTGTGTACACAGAGACGGATGGAAGCGTATGTACATGCGGTGGATCTGCACGTGTGTGTTTGTGTGTGTGGTATATATTTCTACATCCACGCATACAAACAAAGCCGTTCCTACCCCACCCCATTTCGGCCTCACGTACACCGGCGTAAAACGACAGAGAGACAGACACGGACGAGCCACGGTTCCCACGCATACACGTACACCTTGCTAAACAGTGAAAATGTCGATAACGGAAAAACCACAGGGCTAGGGTATCCTATGGGCCAAACGAGAACCAGGATAGTTTTCCTTCAACTCGAAACCAAATTCAGATTTGAATCTCGATTTGAATCACACGCGGGAATTTTGGACCCGACAATCTTGAAGGATCGTCAAAAATTTCATATTGGCTAAACGACAGCGAAACCGTGAAGAAAATTAAGCGCTTTTAGATATGACGCGATTGTCAAGAAACTTTTTCGGCATCATTCCATGAAGGAGGTGTGAAAAAAAACAATTGCCCATCAAAACTCTATCGATATAACTAGCAACAGGCTGTTGATACTTTGCCAAGCCTCTCGCAGCTTCCTATCACTTAAATCTTTCACGGCTGATAAATTTCAAAAGAAAAACCAATATTATTCTTGGAAATATAATCGAACAATAAAACTTGGGCAGTTTCAGAGACCGGAGATAAAAAAAACGGAAGAGGGGTGTCTCGTCGTCGGCATATAAAACACATTATAGAGGGAAATAATTATACAAGAATGAATAATAAAAAGATGTGAAGAGAAATTTCACAATTCAATCGACAACCCGACGATAAAAGAAAAAGAACGGGAGAGAATTTAAAGCCTGATATTCGATGAACGCGTTTCTTTCGATATGATGAGTTGTAACGCGGAGTGAGGGGAATTCTTTGATAGCAAGAAGAGGAGAGGAAGGCAATCAGATTTTATGATGGGAATCAATCTCGGTTCTTCGGAACCCTGACCTTACCCTAACTTAACGAAATGAAACGATACGAAACTGAATGAGAGGAAGAATGAAAAAAAAAAAAGAACCTACTAAGATATCAGCGAACCCGAACCTATCATAACTTAACTCTCGGAGCACGTCTGCAACACGTTTTCCCTCGTACCCTTCATATCTTTTTTTTTTCCAGTTTTATTCATTTCATTTTTACGTACAACTTTTCTTTCCCTCTTGAAAAACCAACTTTGCGAACTTTTTTTTTTTTTTTTTCTCCAACAGCTCGTACACCCGTGTATATAGATACTTGTTTTCATCTCATACCACGGTGCATCGTGCTATAGGCTCAGGCTATATTTATCACTGTACCAATCGGACGGTTCTTCTTATTCTACTCGTTTACCCACAAGTATGCTTAAACTCGGCTCATCTTTGTACCCAATTAATTTCATTCTTGTGACGAAATTTTTTAATTCTTTTTGAAGGGGAAATCGCGAGGGGAATTCCCGGATTTTTATCAGTGCAAGAAAACCGCAGAGGTTGATAAGGTGCACCGTGACAACAGACCAGAGTTGAATTTCCTCGTTCTTCTTTTTTTTGTTTTTTTTTAGCGAGGGAGTAAAAATTACGAGCAAAAATTGCGAATTTATCTTTCATTTCCTCGGCAAAATCGTCGTACGACGAAGGCATTCGGAACGGCGACCCTGCAGCAGCAGTGAATCCCCAGTAGAGAGTTGTAGGAGGTGTATAGTAGCTTCGCGACGCCGTCGCAAGACTTTGACCGAGTTTTCAACCAACTACCAACAAACTGTAAACTCTGAATCCAGAACCCCGACCTGTAGCATCATTTTACTCAATTTTTTTTATTATCCCCCTTTTCTCCCCATTACATCTTTCTTACGCAACTTTTTTTTTTCACTTCCCTTGTCCCTTCGCAATTTATTTCCCCGCAGTTTGTTTTTTGTTTGTATCCCTGATGTCTATCTCAGTTTTTTTTTTGTGTTAAATTCTGACAATTTTTCCTGATCCAGTTTTGAGAAAATTGAAGTATTCTATATCCAGTCGAAACGTATCCCGAATCGTTGAGGAGGTCGAGACGAGTTCAACGATACCCATGAACGTATCTTTCCGTGAGCGTCGCGTCGAGTGGTGCGGGATTGGTTCGCGCGCTAACAGTCGCGCATGTGTTAGCGCTGCGTGCTGGTATGCGAAATTGGCATAAGTCAAAGTCAATTGACTTGAAAAGTACGTTGTGACGTATCGTTTTACTCGTCTCGATGTCTTCTTTGGCTTTTAGGTGGAATCGAATGATTTTGTGAAGAAAAAAAAAATGCGGCCTGCTAGAAAATTTCTGTAAAGAAAAAACGTTATCTCTCTGACGACGTAATATCGGGACTCTGTGTACACAATACGTAGTTTCCTCGCGACATTGTAAAAATGTTGTCTGCAATCGAGTTATATAGTCGTCACACATGCACGCCCTAATTATGGACAGCTTTTTATCACATGACGCTTATCAATTGCCGGAACGAAGAAATTCCCAACGTCGTAAAACTGAAAAGTGAGAATGCAAATTAAAAAGCTGGAAGAGGAACAGTTGACAGAAGCGACGATTCGCTGCAATGCCGTCTGATTTACCTCGTTCTTGTTTCGAAAATATCTAAAGAGGGGGACGCACTGGCATCCAACGTTGTAGTACGGAAAAAGTTTCGACGCATAAAAATAATCGCACCGGCCCTTTCACCCAGAAAAAGTTTGAGCCAAGGTCAGAGCCTCATTTCTGATTCGTACGAGACGATATCAACTTTTGGCGCGAATTTTAAACTTTTCCTTTTCACTATTTTTCGGCTCTGTAAATTAACTAAAAGAGAGCTCAAAGTTCGTCCGACTCGACTTTTTTTCTCATTCGTTTTTAATCCTTCCATCCAATGATCTTCGTTGACCGCGACGAGAGAACAAAATTAAGATTAAAAATTATTTTGTCCTCTTTGAATTTCACAAACATCGGTTGCAAATCGTTAATAGGGCATGTCGAGTACACGTACTACGTATACGTACCCTATACCAGATAAGATAGAGTCACCTGCAACAATCTGACGTGTGTACGCATGTTACACAAGATAATATTTATGAATAATGATAATAACAATTGAATCAATAACAATATAAGTATGATGTATATACCTATGGGATCGTTTTCAGTTCAATGAAAGAAATATCTTATCTTTTACTGCGATTATAAACTAAAATTATAGTCCCATATAGTGCTGCTGTAATAACTGTGATAATTTCGCGAAACTATTGACGATTAGTCCATTCATTCAACGCTTTTCTGTGTTTTTTTTTTTTTTGTTTCTTTTCTCCTCTTATACCTCAATTCTGTTACGAGACTAAAAAAGTGATGAAAAAGAAAAATGAATGCTGTCACTTAAAAGAAAAAAAAGAATTAATATGCTTCTGTTACCACACATCGTCACCTTATACTCCGTTTTAATACGTTCCTACCATTATCGAGTTAGTCAAGAATTGATGAATTGAATTTTTTTTTCTGCCACTCGTCGATCATCAAATCAACATATTCAAACGGGTCAGAGTTCTTAACCTTAGAAAGAAAGAGGGAGGAAAAAAAAACGCGTATGCATGAGAAACACAGGTGAAGAAGAACGGACTACGCAAGCGCGTCCTAACTCAAACGATAGACCAGTTCTAGTAGCAAAAAAATTAAAAAAATAAAAATTGTTTTGTACATTTTGTAGAAGAACAACTTTTCAATGCTTCAAAAAAAAAAAAAAAATACCGTGATAATCAGAGTTAGAAAAAATGGCGAATGAAATCTTCGCTGAACTTACATTTTATAGTGATGTTGCATGTGATGATTATGTCCGAGGTGTAAATCGCCATGCTGTTGCTGCTGTTGTTGTTGTTGATGTTGTACCTGCTGATGTTGATGCTGATGTTGATGCTGTTGTTGTTGTTGTTGTTGTATAGGTTGATGATGAGTTTGTGGTGGATCTAAACTCGATGCACCCAATAGGGTGGCACTCTCCCTGAAGAGTGTAGCAACCTGCATGATTTCTTCTTTTTTTTTTTTTTGTTCAGCGGTTTATCAACCACTTACTGATCATTAATGAATATGAAAAAAACCCACATCGACATCGTTTAATATATCGATACGATGATTATCGACGAATAAAATGAAATTTTGTTTAAGCCTCTGGAGGCTACAGTTTTATTATTATCATGATTAAACGTTATAGTCTTAGTTGAAGTGCACCACTGCACTATTTTCAATAGTCCTAACTTCATCCACGATCAAAAATTTCACCACTTTGAATCCTTCCTCTCTCTCTTCGTTTTGTCACTCACTGATTTTAAAATCGGTCGTTTTTTTTTTTTTTATTCAACTGCACTGACTCATTGGTATGATAAAACTCTATACAAAACTGACCAGCGTTAAGGAGGAGAAGTAGAAGAATAATAACTTTGTTAAAACTTTTTACTGCTGTGAGGTAACTTATACATTCAGTACAGTTTCGCACTTTGATATATTATGTTGACCAATGTCACATACTGTACACAATTTGTTGTGGCTAAGGAGATCCTGTGCAGTGTGTGCATGTAGTATACCGTGTGAGAAGAGAAACGACGATTCTTTTCTTAGTTTTTTTATTTTTTGCGTTTGTTCTTCTTTTAGTTTCTTTACACTCCCTATTTTACTTTTGCAATGTCGTTTGGTGAAAACTTTTGTTCAAGACCAATAAAAAAAAAAACGAAAAGCAAAAAAATAATGTATTTTTAAAACCTATAATTTAAGCAAACACGCTGTAACACTTGAGTGAGTATAAAAACTGAATAGATCAGCGCATGAAAACGAGAGACCTGCAAGTTTTCTGAGCTAACTGGACAGATAACCTCGTCACAACGCCTACAAGATCTGCGAGACCGTGTTCTCGGCACCACCACTACCTCGCGTAACAACTACTTATAGACCAATACAAGCCTGGTTCACCGTGTACGTATCAGGCACATACCCTAAACACAGATACAGATATACACGTACATACGAGTTTGTTGTATATAGAACAACCATGGGGGGTACGTCTGTGTGTTACTCCGAAAATTTTACCGTGTATTGGATATCCTCTCCCTCTCTCTACGTCTCTTTTTCTCTATATTGTTATAAATAAATACGAAATATTATGTCACCGCATAAACGTATCACTTTTTATAAACGATATAATATGTGTGGTATCCTCCTTCGTCGTCACAGGTATATTTACACGTACCGAGTATTTGGTTTAACTATACACGGTTAAAACTTCTTGGCAACCATGTTCGCTTTACCACGAGTGCAAATGTGCTGCCCTGGTGTTCACGGAGACCTTCTCTTACTGACGGTTGAGACGGTGGTGGTGCCAGGCAACGTAGATGTGTCAGTAATACGGTCGTTGTAGGTTTTCGTAAACCGAGTCGCTGTGTGCGAAACTTTTCACAATCGTGTTACGTACGTGTGGTTATTCACTGCGTGCGCAACCGCGTAGGTTCCGAGACCTCCCGACATAGGTTCTCCTCTTCTCCGGCTATCCCTACTAGCCGGTGCTTCCTCGCAGCCAGCCAACCTCGGCACTCGCAGGCCAACAACAGTGCCAGCGTTGTACGTAGCGGTTGTGTACGCTACTACCTCGATGGCGATGGTTGCGCGCACGGCACAAGGAGTATACGTACCAGCGGCAACCATTCCTCTATCTGTCTCTCTCTCTCTCTCTGTGCCCCCACCACAAGGAACTTTTGGAAAAATCAATAGAATACAAGAAAGAGACCCCCGTCGCTGGTGTACGCTGTGTGTGCGGTGCGCAGCGCGTTGGTGTGCGCGCAAAACCTGCACCACCTCCTCTTTGCATAGCATAGTTCCTCTTCCCCCACCAGAGACCGAGGTCCGTGTGCGTGTGCGTCTGCGTCTGCCTCTGCTGGTCTGCGTTGAGGAACACCCTCCTCCCTTCCTTCGTCCCTCTCATTCTTGCCGACCCAGGGGCCTGTAGGTGGATATACTGACCAAACCGCGTTGATTTTACCCAACTGAGTTGTTTTCATTCTTTTCCGCCAATAAATAACACCGAGCCTGTGTATTCCTACTATTCGATATCTTATATCGAGTCAATGGACAAGAAAGAATGAATGGATTCGATCCTCAGGCTCCAGACTACGTCTAGATTGAGACCCCTCTTCGCCGTTCTCTTTGCTTTTTTCCTTTTTATACAGAGGAAAAGGGGAAGTACCGATATCAAAAAACGGATTTCGGGATTCTGCACGCGTGAACAACTCGTGCTTCGGTGCATCCCGCGAAGAAATTCTATCGACTAAATAAAACCAGCTTTTCAATATTATCGCACAAGTTTCCACCGGTAAACGACAAAACTGCGGTTCACCGATCTTTCCGGATCTTTCTCTCGGAAATCTGCTGGCAGAGGATATGCACGCTATTTTTCTATGCTTTGCTGTTTGCGGTGCAGTTCGAAAGAAAGTACACGATCTCTGCGTCAAAAGTTACGCATTGACAAATTGTGGCGAAAAAAAAAGTTGTCTCAATTTTTTTTTTCGAGGGGCATGATTAAGTAAGCAGGTCTCGAGACAATCCGCATCGGGGTATAGCGGGGCTCGAACTAACCAGAGGTACAAGAATTACTCTTGAGGGTTGCCCGCCTCCGTTCCCTTCTCGACAAAACTCTGTCAACAACTTTCAATTTATGCCGAAAGTTGTTACGAGGAAACTTTGTGAACCACCTGACCTACGGGTCATCAAACCTATTACTTGTAGTTCAAGGCTCTCCCATTGGCTTCATTCTGATATTCTTATTCTTTTTTTTTTATTCCCATTCGCGATACACTTTGAGGGTCAATCATAAAACCATTTGATCATTTGCATTCTTGAAATTATCGTCGTCTGGATTCGATGCGATTCAAATGATCCAAGATTTTTTTATTTTTTTTAAAATATCGATCTAGCAGTTTTATTCGCATTCGGTCATCGGAACATTTTTTCTTTCAAATGTTGAATCCCTCAGGCACGTTACTTTTGAATGCCGCCATCTGTTGCTTGCTGAAAACTCTTTTTTTTAGCTTTCTCCAGTCGTGATTGAACACCTGCAGTAAAAACCAGTCGATTATGTACCATCTCAATAGAAATAAGATGTACCCACTTATCACAACATTTTCGATAATTATTGATCACCCAATTGAAATAACTGTTGCAGTCGAACACAACGCCTCAATCAAATTGAAGTCATTATTGAGTCTCTGAAAAAACTCTAGACCCTCTTTCATACCGTCTTTATTCGATCTGAATCATCAGTCTTCCGTTTTTATTAATCCTCAAGGTCGATTGTCCATCATTCCGCACTTCTCTCTTTAGTTTCGCAGTATAGACGATATAGTATCCACAATCGCTGGATACTCGACTGATGTCGCGGTCGCTCGCCTTTAGTAGCGAGAGAATGCGCCACCTAGCGGCAAGATCGAGAGGATTCAAATTCTGAAGATGCGACTGCTTGTTTCAGGGCAAGAAGAGGGCTCGGACATCGGGTGGTTACCAATTACCAAAATGTTTGAAGAAAGAAGAAGATCCTGGCGAAAACTGGAGGCTGCATCAACTGGTACAGTCGCACGATTACGGGAGCCTGGGATATCACTCGATGTCCACGATGCCGGACGTTGAGACCGAGGACATTCCGTTGACGTCCGACAGGTTCACAGATAGCGACGACATGCTGGTGAAAACGGACGAGCTGATCGATCCGTCGACGTTCCATGATTATCCTCAGCCCGAGTACAACGAGGGTTCTGACGAATCAATGGAAAGATACGACGAGACTCAATACGTCTTTGAACAAGCCTCGAGCTCCGAGTACACCCTCAATGAAACATCCCCTGGCACTTCTTCGCAGACTTGTTGGCCAGAGTCGCCACCCGATCGGAAGTATTTTCTCATAGACAGTAGACAACCGGTGGATGAAAATTTGACGGATGACGAAGAGTCGGATCCTCAAACTGTGGACTATGATCGGAAGCCTCGGTTCTTTGAGGGTGTGAAGAAAGAAAAATCGAAATTATATTTGGCTGAGGGCACTGCGCAAGTAAAAGATGAGAAGAAACCGCTACAGGTCGAAGCAAAGCCTCGGGTATACTGCAACAAGAGAGAGAAGCACTCGCCCGATACTCCCAAAGTGAAGTCTATCAGGGTCAAGAAGTTCAGCGAAATGAGCAACAACGCAAAGGGCTCGAGGAGTCTTCCGTTGAATACTTTGGACAGGGAATTTTATCACGACGCTCGTAGGATGACCAGAAGCTTCATCAAAAGTATCGAAAACGTTTGTCCCACGATGAGCAGAGAAGACCATATCGGAAAATTCGTCTGGGGATACTGCAACGGCTGGTGGCCCGGTAAACCCTCCCCTCTTCACTAATTTCGATTTGCTTATCGTACGCTTTCTGACATTTCAGCAATAATAGTCGCCGCGGAGGATGGAGGGCTGGAACCCAAACCGGACAAGGTCTGCGTTTATTGGATATGCGAGGACCTGATTTCTATGGTAAGAAAACGCATTCGCATATCATAGTTTCAAGTGTCGAGTCTTTATCGACGACAAACTTCACAGCTGAACGAGAAAACCCAGGTCGAATCATTCTCGACTAATCTAGAGATGAGACTGCTCAGATACCTCAAGGATGATGGAGCAAAGAACAGAAAAAAAAGTTGTTTCGTTACTTTGAAGGTAAGCACATGACTTGGTGTATGATGATAATTAAAACGATATTCTGCGTCTACAACAAACCGATGATATTCTCACAGATCTTTTCCAAGTATCTGGGTATCCCTCTGCTCAAGCCTTACACTAAGTGGGCAGAAAAACATCTGGTGGGGAAAAACCACTGTGAGTATAAAAGTCTGCGCACACCATGCGGAAGCAAAGTTGAGCTAAAAAAAGTGCTTTGGGCTTCAGCTGGTTTACTTGTCTCCGGTGATAATCTCTCATTTATGTTCCTAGTAAACGATCTGAAATTTCTACCGTTTCCGAAAAACATGCAGCAGAGGCTGTACGAGCTCAAAGAAAAAAATATGACGGTAACAGAAAAACGCGCTCGTGAGTATTTTGGACAAGTTGCGAATTATCGTCGCTGTAACCATTCTCACGTTATTTACAGGCTCTTTGCACGATCCGGCAGAGGTACAAGATGTGTCTGACAAAGGTCTCCGCGATGACAATACTTTTCCTTCTCAAACACTAACATCTTTCGCCTTGCTAATTCGCTTTTTCAATTCAGGGACAAGCGGAAAATTCCCCAAAGAATTAATCCGCAAATCGACGAACGAACTCGTGATGAGTACTCAAGACGAACAGCACATCCTACCACTGATGGAACAAAAGCCTGGCGTCATAGTGTGGGGAAAAATCTCTGGGCACAGCTGGTGGCCAGGTAGGTAAAAATCACGGATCATATTCTCCATCGCTGTCTCGTTCACTTTCCCTTCCCACAGCGATGATCGTTCACAATCACGACTGCGGAACCAAAGACCCTAATTTCGGATGCCAGTGGATAATCTGGTACGGAGACTACCAATTGTCTCAGGTGAATACTGGGCGCGAGATTTCAAAAATTTTCCAAACACTCGATGCTACTCTGCACTCTTTCAGGTTCACTACCTGAATGTGATGAAATTTGTGGAGGGCATCCGGAAGATGCTCGGCTACATAACTCAGTGCAGAAGAGAAAAGTACATCAGCGCAGTTCTCAATGCCTGCAAGGTATAAGAAAGCGCGTACGATATTTTTTTTTGTTTAATGTACTCGGCTCACTTAGTTCGTTATTCAAGTTTCTTTGTTACTAGGATCATTGCGCCCGGCTGAACTACGACACCAGCAGCTGGACGATGAGCGACGTTTTAGCCTGGGTGTCGACCCTGAGTAACGACTCGTTGGTCAACACGGTCCCAAGGCTGAACGACGGTCGTTTGGAATCCAGATACTCATCCCACATAGCGGAAAAACTGAACGAGATGAAATCGAACCAGGACATTGCTGCCGAACGGAAACAGAGCATTCAAAATTGCGGTGAGAATGAGAAACGAAATAACGAAGAGTAAGAAGCAAATGGAATGCTTGAATTTAAACTCCGTTGTTTCAGACGCTCTGAAAGCAGTCTTTGCCGGAATTTTGAATACTCTCGAAGTTTTGTGCATCATTTGTCTGAAGATCTCACCCCGCGACAGATTAAAAGATCATCCGTTCTTCGAGTGCGTTATTTGCGAAAATTGCGTGGTGAGTCGCGGCTTTTTATCAACTTTCGACAAATTTGATTCATCGACTCTTCTCTTTCAGGAAGAATACAAAGCGACGATATTCGCATACGGAGATGACGGAAAGAGCGTGAGTATCAACGAACGTTTCAATCTCGTCGTAGATATTATCTAAACGTTGTTTTACCACGTTTTACAGTTTTACTGCGCATTGTGTGGCGATTCCAATACCGTTGTTATGTGCGACAGCTACGATTGTCCTCGGTGAGTGAGACCATCCACGTTTTCAATGCAACGCAACATCTAACATCGATGCTTCATTTCAGAGTCTACTGCACCGCGTGTCTGAAGTACTTGATATGTCCGTCCGAGTACACTGAAATTCTCATCAAAGATCCCTGGCTCTGTTTTCTCTGCGACGATTCCGAGGGTCTTAATAACGGTCGATTTTTCAAGCCAAGAATCGACTGGAAGTCTAAGATAGGTCAGTTGTTTCACACACAGCTTGCCGAAGCGACTAACTGGGACGATGTATGGAACAACGATAGACCGATGAGGAAGATGCGCGTGCTTTCGCTATTCGATGGCATTAGTACAGGTAACAAAGGCTTCTTTAGTCAACTACTCCCTCTGAGATAACTAAGTTTCTTTTCCAGGATTACTCGTCCTGGAAAAGCTGGGCATAGAAGTAGAAGATTATTACGCATCCGAGATCGACCCGGACGCCGAAATCGTCAGCTGTGCCTACTTCGGACAACGAATATGCAGGCTTGGCGACGTCAGGAATATCACGAAGGATGTTATTCAAGCTATAGCACCGATCGATCTACTAATCGGTGGCTCTCCATGCAACGACTTGAGTATAGTGAACCCGAATCGACTCGGATTACACGGTGATTAAATTTCAGACGCGGACCATGTTCGTGGACACGAAATGAATAACTACAACTTTCTTCTATATCGCAGATCCGAATGGGACTGGGATTCTGTTCTTCGACTATTGTCGAGTAAAGGAGCTGGTTACAGAGGCGAACAAAGGGCACCACTTGTTTTGGCTATTCGAAAACGTCGCTTCGATGCCGAGTCGATACAGACTGGCCATAAACGAGGCTCTCCAGTGCGAACCGAGCCTCATAGACGCGGCCGATTTCTCGCCGCAGCATAGGCCCAGATTTTTCTGGAACAATCTACCGATAGGCGCGAACTTTCCATGTCCTGATCCGTCACAAGTTCTGCAGAGCGTTTTGACGCCGAATTGCAATCGACAGGCTCTCGTGAAGAAGATCAGTACCGTTACGACGAGAGTGCATTCGCTGAAGCAAGGTACGTGCTGCGAAGACTTGGGTACGCAGAGATGCATATATCTATTCTGTTTTCGTAATTATTTCAGGTGTTTTGCTTCTGAAACCCGTTCTGATGAACGGGGTGGCGGATTCTCTGTGGATAACGGAACTAGAGCTTATATTCGGACTCCCGAAGCATTACACGGACGTTAAAAACTTATCAGCTACCAGGAGGCAGAAGCTGATTGGACAGTCGTGGAGCGTGCAAGCGATAACTGCAATTTTACGACCTCTGTGTTACTTCTTTCTCACTAAGCCTATGCAAGAAAATGACCAATAACGAAGGTCGCATAGCAGTTCAGTACGTGCAAGAAAGTAATAACGTTCTTGTCTTTTTTACTCATTAGCGATAACAACAAAGTATTTTTTCATGTCCGTTGAATTTTAACATTCAACTATATATAGTTTTAAACTAGTTATATTGTGTAATCTCGTTATGTAAAGTTACGTAAGATGATAAGAGTTTCGATATAACGGAAAGAACATCCGAGTCGGTCGATCCGATGATTAAAAAAAGGGTCACGTTTTATAAATAAACAGAGAACGCGAAAAACGGACTCTTCACGCTTTGTTATGACGTTGTCTCATCCGGAAGTATCCTCGCCTCGGTTCTCTGCTTGTTGGCAGCAAGTCCGCGCCCTCGCCAACGTAGGGGGCGTTGCGCCGATCAGAGGATATCAGACTAGTGGGAAGAGGAATCGACCCAATCAACGAATTCACGTGCTCCAACTGCGAGTGCGACAGAGGCGTGTTGATGAAGACGTTTCCACTTTCCATGTCGACGCCTCTCACGATTCCTGTGACGAATAATGATTGTTAAAAGCGTGTTAGATCCATCATAGAACGTGTGCTTGGATCGTACCAAAACCGTAACACGTCGATACAGGCGCCCTCAATAAAGTCTTTGGGTAAAAATGATCCGTGGCTGGGTTCGACTCTGTGGCATCGTCGATTCCACACAACGCGACTATGTTCGCGTTCATTGTCGCCAGGATGTGGGAAGCCGGTACAATCGTACGAATCAACGATATCGTCAGTTTGGACATTGGTACTCTGAAAAAATACAAGAATATGCTCGTCAAGAACACAAATTGGCGTTACTTCCGGTTTAGTCAGGAATACACTCACGAATATGGAATCGTATCGTAGATCTGTGGCAGCTGTGAGAACCTAGAATCATAAAATCGTTGCATCAATCATCGAGAGTTCAGGGTTTGGTCTGTTGTACCAATCGCTTCATAAACTCACAAAAACTTTCCGTCTTGGTCGTCCTTTGGGATTTGACTTAGATAAGCTAGTAGCGAAATTTCGCGCACTTGTCGCGGTTCCAGCTCCCAAAAATCCCCGGATTTTCCTTTATCTTCGGCGAGCGAAGGCACCACGTGCAATTCGTGATCGCACGGGACTTCCCATACCGGAAGTTCGCTTTCTCCACCAGTAAATCTCGTCGGGCTCTGTGAATTTGATTCATAACAAAGTTTTCGTTAGTCATGTGTCAATTTGAACTGAAAAAATCGAAGGCATTTTGAAAGTAACGGCATTGAGGAGAGAGTTAAGGTGAAATGAATGTCACGTGACCTCGATATGATTTACACTTGGAATTTTCAAACGCTATTTTCTCAGCCAAAACACATTCGATTGATGTGAAATTGATATCGGTGACGTAGAAAAACTGAATGAAGGGCCTGCCAATCGTGGATTTTCGAAAATCGAAAGACATAATCAGAATTTTGTGTAACAATATTGTTCCGTAACCCAAGGAGGTGCTGCCCCTCGTGGGGAGAGGCAGCACTTCCTTGGATTGCAGAACAATTTTGTTAAAAAAAACTGTTATTACGTCTCGATTTCCGAAAATCCACGATTGGCAGGCCCATCATTCAGTTTTTCTACGTCACTGATATCAATTTCACACCAATCGAATGTGTTTTGGCTGAGAAAATAGCGTTTGAAAATTCCAAGTGTAAATCATATCGAGGTCACGTGACTTTCATTTCACCTTAATTGATTCTTTCGTCCAAATTTCGCAATTTGAGACCTTTTCGTGCTCTGATTGAACGACGCCAAGTACCTGATCGTTGATAACTTCGCTGCTGAGTAGAAGTCTGAAGTTATTTTTCGGCCTCTCGCTGTTTATTTGAACGACTGTAGAGGGGTGAACAAGCTTGACGATGTAGACCATGAGGTCTAGTCCAATACCCTCGCAGAATCCCATCGTGTTGAAGATAACCGTTCGGTCCCTCAGTCTCTCAGATTCGTTCAAGAACTGCACCAGCTTTTTAGCGGCTTGAACGTACCGCGGAACGCATCTTGCGACGTTAACATCGCCAATGAATATCTGATAAAACGGTGTTCTGAGATGCGTGTAATTCGGCCCTGTCAAAGGGCGGTTGATCATATTGATCGAGATGCAACCCGGAGGTGTAAACTCTGGCTGACCCGGGTCAAAATCTACGACGACAATTTCGTCGTTCTCAGGCAGTAACCCATTGACCAAGTACCGCAGGGTGGTGGATTTCCCCACGCCTTTGCCTCCCGCGATCAAAATCCTCTGGGGAATCCCGGAGCGCGATTGGTCCAGGATTTTTTTCGTAATGTTGGATTCACGGTAATCGTCTTTCTTCAACCGTTTCCCCGAATCGTCGTACTGGAACACAGCCTGTAACAGCTTCTCCGCCTTTTTCGGGTGCCGGTTGTGGTAGGTAGTCAAATCTTCCGTTTTCGGGAAGAGCTTGTACGGACAGTAAAAGTCCAAGTATTTGGTCAGCGTGTTCTCAAGGTTCTCCAGAATCAGGACAGTCTGCCCATCGGGCAGTTTTTCAAATCTGTTCTCCATGTCTGTAGCCACCCCCCGATTTATCCCCTCCTTTGCTAGCAGGTCGTAGAGACCGCCGATACCCTCGTCCTCGTAGGCTTGGGACTCTACACCGATCAGGCTCGATCCTCTCGGGGAGTAGATCTCTGCCGGTAAAACAGTTTCCCGCCTGCCAAAAGTAAACCCGTATATCTCTACTTTACCGACCAAAACTTTTACCCGGATTTTTCCGTTGAAGTAAAATTTTTTAGACGGTCCCATGATCGCTATCACTTTGTTTTGCAGACTGTAAAATTGCGGCTTCAACGTCGAGTCGTTTTCAGACTCGACTGGCTCGAAATCGCCGTTCGATTCGGATTTTTCGTCCTCTGTAACGAAAGAAATGTCCGAATCGTAGTTTTGAGTTTCCCCAGTTTTCTGTTTTTCGATTTCTTCTACCTCTGACTCGAGATCGTCGACTGGCCTACTAACCATGGTCGGGCTTTTGAAGATCTCTGAAGTGCCCCCAAGGTCATAGCTAAGATTGCTTAAAAAATTACCGCGCAAATTAAACTTTGTCGAAGTAGGGTTCAAACTCGAAACCGGGGAATTTGACAACGGCCATTTGGAAGTGTTCGCGGGGCTTCCCCGTATTATCGTCGGTATACCGAACTTCATTTTTCTATCCGAAAAAATAGGCTCGATTGTTTGGTTGCCGTTTTCGAATAACTGGTCGTCGTCGTCGTCGTCGCTGCAGTTTAATTCGTTGATCAAACTCAACGGGCCCTTTGGTGCCGAATTTTTTCGGTCTCGACG